>JBBAXF010000253.1:0-32994 GCA_037837765.1 Delichon dasypus | reverse complement strand
TATTTATGGGGTTCAGGGCCATTTATGGGGTTGCAGGGATGGGTTTAGGGGGATTTATGGTGTTTGTGGGGGATTGTGGGGTTGCAGAGC
Source organism: Delichon dasypus (assembly GCA_037837765.1). Taxonomy (NCBI): domain Eukaryota; kingdom Metazoa; phylum Chordata; class Aves; order Passeriformes; family Hirundinidae; genus Delichon; species Delichon dasypus. The sequence goes on along the minus strand of JBBAXF010000253.1, from coordinate 32,904 downwards.
CAGGGATTTATGGGATTTATGGGGTCAGGGAGCACTCGGGGTTTTTGGGGTTGCAGGGACGGCTTTATGGGATTTATGGGGGATTATGGGATGGTAAGGGTTTTAGGGGAATTTATGGGTTTTAGGGGGATTTATGGGGTTCAGGGCCATTTATGGGGTTGCAGGGATGGGGTTTTAGTGGTATTTAAGGGGTTTTAGGGGAATTTATGGGTTTTAGGGGGATTTATGGGTTTCAGAGCCATTTATGGGGTTGCAGGAATGGGTTTAGGGGATTTATGGGGTTGCAGGAATAGGGAGTTATGGGGTTTTATGGGGTCAGGGAGCACTCGGGGTTTATGGGGTTGCAGGGACGGGGTTTAGGGGGGTTTATGTGTTTTAGGGGGATTTATGGGGTCCAGAGTCATTTATGGGGTTGCAGGGATGGGGTTTTAGTGGTATTTATGGGGTTTTAGTGGTATTTATGGGGTTTTAGGGGATTTATGGGTTTTAACAATATTTATGGGGTTTTAGGGGGATTTATGGGGTTCAGAGCCATTTGTGGGGTTGCAGGGATGGGTTTAGGGGATTTATGGGGTTTTAGGGTATTTATGGGGTTCAGAGCCATTTGTGGGGTTGCAGGGATGGGTTTAGGGGATTTATGGGGTTTGTGGGGGATTATGGGGTTGCAGAGCCTGGGGATTTATGGGATTTTATGGGGTCAGGGAGCACTCAGGGTTTTTGGGGTTGCAGGGGTTTTAGGGGTATTTATGGGGGTTTAGGGGTATTTATGGGTTTTAGGGGGATTTACAGGGTTCAGAGCCATTTATGGGGTTGCAGGGATGGGGTTTAGGGGAATTTATAGGTTTTAAGGGTTATTTATGGGGTTTTAGGGGTATTTATGGGGTTTTAGGGGTATTTATGGGTTTTAGGGATATTTATGGGGTTTAGGGGTATTTATGGGGCTTTAAGGATATTTATGCGGTTTCAGGGGTATTTATGGGGTTTTAGGGGCATTTACGGGGTTCAGGGCCATTTATGGGGTTGCAGGGACGGGTTTTAGGGGGTTTATGGGTTTTAGGGCATTTATGCGGTTCAGGGGCATTTATGGGGTTTTAGGGGTATTTATGGGGTTTTAGGGATATTTATGGGGTTTTAGGGGTGTTTATGGGTTTTAGGGGTAATTATGGGTTTTAGGGGCGTTTATGGGGTTCAGGGCATTTATGGGGTTTTAGGGGTATTTTTGGGGTTTTAGGGGTATTTATGGGGTTCAGGGCCATTTATGCGGTTTTAGGGGTATTTATGCGGTTTTAGGGGTATTTATTGGGTTTTAGGGGTATTTTTGGGGTTCAGGGCCATTTACGGGTTTCCAGTGACCCCACAGCGCCCCCGCCCCACATTCCCGCCCCCTCCCAGCCCCACGGAGCCCCAAATCGCGAATCCCGAACCCCCATTGGCTCTGGGGCCGCCCCAAAACCGCTGGGGCTCCCAGGCCACGCCCCCTCGCTTTGGCCACGCCCCGGCGCTTGCCCGCGCCGCTCTGGCCACGCCCCCCGAGCCGGACGCGCCTCCTCCATTGGCCACGCCTCCATTTATATCCGTGTTTGGCCACGCCTCCCGGAAGGGGCGGGGCCAGCGCTCGCGCGCGCGCGGGGTTCGAACGCGGCGCCAGAAAACGGCGGGAAAAGGATCCGGGAATTCCCTGGGATCGGAACCGGAAAGGCGGGAAAAGGATCCGGGAATTCCCTGGGATCGGAACCGGGTAAAAGAATCCGGGAATTCCCTGGGATCGGAACCGGGAGAGGCGGGAAAAGGATCCGGGAATTCCCTGGGATCGGAACCGAGGTGGGTCCGGGAATTCCCTAGGATCGGCAGCGGGAAAAGGATCCGGGAATTCCCTGGGATTGGAACCGAGGTGGGTCCGGGAATTCCCTGGGATCGGCACTGGGTAAAGGATCCGGGAATTCCCTGGGATCGGAACGGAGCTGGGTCCGGGGGCTCTTCCCGGGAATCTCCCGGAGTGGGAATTTCCCTCCCTCTCCCAAAAAACCTGGGATTTTCCTCCCCCCATTCCCAAATCCTGACATCCCAACCCTGGAGCGCCCACCCCTGGTGTGGGACACTGCCCCAGTCCGGAATTCCCAAATCCCTGATCCGGGATCCCCCCATTCCCTGATTTGGGATTTCCCTCCCCAATTCCCTGATTTGGGATTTCCTCCCCCTGCATTCCCAAACTGGGATCCGCTGGGATCTGCTCCATTCTCCAGTGTGGGATCCCTCCCATCCGGGACCCCCCCAATTCCTGAATCTGGGATATCCCCAATTCCCGAATCCAGGCTCTCCCCCAGTTCCCAATTCCAGGATCCCCAATTCCCCAATCTGGGACCTCCCCGAATTCCCAAATCCTGCACTTCCCCAATTCCAGGATCCCCAGCTGCCAAATCCTGCACTTCCCTGAATTCCCAAATCTGAAATTTCCCTCAATTCCCAAACCCAGGATCCCCTAATTCCCGAATTCAGGATTTCCCCAAATCTCGAATCCAGGATCCCCCAAATCTGAAATTTCCCTCAATTCCCAAACCCAGGATCGTCCCCAATTCCCAAATCCTGCACTTCCCCAATTCCCAAATCCAGGATCTCCAATTCCCAAATCCTGCACTTCCCTGAATTCCCAAATCCTGCATTTCCCCAATTCCCAAATCCGGGATTTCCCTGAATTCCCAAATCCGGGATTTCCCCTAATTCCCGAATCCTGGAGTTCCCTGAATTCCCAAATCCAGGATTTCCCCAATTCCCCCAGAGGCGTTGGTGTCGCTCCGTGTCCCCACAGGATCGGGATCAGGATCGGGATCGGCTCCATGGACACATTCCAGTCCCCGAGCGCCACAGCCCGCAGGGACAAAGGTGAGGAACGGCGGGAAATTCCGGAATGTTCCCAGGAGGAATCGAGGGATGAGCCCGGAACATTCCCAGGATGATCCCGGAACATTCCCACAAGGAATCGAGAGATAATCCTGGAACATTCCCAGGAGGAATTGAGGGATGATCCTGGAACATTCCCAGGAGGAATTGAGGGATAATCCTGGAACACTCCCAGGAGGAATTGAGGGATAATCCTGGAACATTCCCACAAGGAATGGCGGGATGATCCTGGAACACTCCCAGGAGGAATGACGGGATGATCCCAGAACATTCCCAGGAGGAATTCCAGGATAATCCCAGAACATTCCCAAGAGGAATCCCGGGATGAGCTTTTCCAGGGGGAGACGCCCTCATTCCAAACCCGGAATCCTGGGATGGATTCCAGAGGCTGCTCCGAGCCTGGGCCAGACTTTTCCTGGGAGAATTCCACAGATTCCCTGGAAAACTCTGCCAGTCCCTCCCCTTCCTCCCCCTCCCAAGTTTTATCCCCGGTGGGAAATCCCTGGGATGGGCTGGGATCAGTTTCCCATCCCGGTTTTCCATCCCAGTTTCCTGTTTTTCCATCCCTGTTTTGTCCGTCCCGATTTCCATCCCCATTTCCCATCCCTGTTTTTTCCAATCCCTGTTTTTCCATCCCAGTTTTTCCCATCCCATCATTCCCGTCCCACTTTTCCATCCCTGTTTCTCCCATCCAAGATTTCCCATCCCATCATTCCCATCCCAGTTTTTCCCATCCCACTTTCCTGGTTTTCCATCTCTCTTTTTCCCATTCCCAGTTTCCCATCCCATCATTCCCATTCCCAGTTTCCCATCCCATCATTCCCAGCTTTTCCCATTCCCATTTTCCCCATCCCAGCTCTCTGCTCTTCCCTCTGTTCCCCTCTGGAATTCGGGGTCGGATCCGCGGCAGCTCCGTGTTTTTAGGGATCAAACCCATCCACGGAACGGAGCTGGAATTCGGGAAAACATCGGGAGACAAATGGGGGGGGGAAGTTGGGAAGGAGCTTTCCCAAAAATCCAAAACTCCCAAAAAATCGGGGAACGCTTTGGGAAGGAGCTCCGGGAATTCCGACCCTTCCCAATCCCGCCGGGAACGGCGAATCCTTCCTGGAATCCCGCAAGATCCCGATCCCGGATTTTCCCGGGAATTCTCCCTGCAGATCCCGGCGCCGTGTCCGTCACCATCCCGGCCTCTCCCTTCATGCAGAAGTTGGGATTCGGCACCGGAGTCAGCGTCTACCTGATGAAAAGGTCGGGAATGGCGTTGGGAATGGCGTTGGGAATGGTTATCCCAGGAAATCCCCCAGGAACGGGGCTGGAAAAGGAGCCGGGAGCTCGGCACGATCCCGATTTTCCAGCCCCTGGATGCAGAGCCCGAGGAGGGGATTTGGGATTTGCGGGGGCAGGGGGGAGCGCGGCGATTCGGGATAACGCTGTCCTGGCGGGAATTCCGGGATCTGGGCTCCGTTATTTTGGGATAACGCTGTCCTGGCGGGAATTCCGGGATCTGGGCTCCGTTAATTCGGGATATCGCTGTCCTGGCGGGAATTCCGGGATTTTGTGCTGGGGTTTTTTTGGGATATCCCTTTCCCGGGAATTCTGGGCTCTGTTTTTTTGGGATAATGCTGTCCTGGCGGGAATTCCAGGATCTGGTCTCAGTTAATTTGGGATAACGCTGTCCTGGCGGGAATTCCGGGATCTGGGCTCAGTTAATTTGGGATAACGCTGTCCTGGCGGGAATTCCGGGATCTGGGCTCCGTTAAATCGGGATAACGCTGTCCTGGCGGGAATTCCGGGATCTGGGCTCCGTTAATTTGGGATAACGCTGTCCTGGGAGGAATTCCGGGATCTGGGCTCCGTTAATTTGGGATAACGCTGTCCTGGCGGGAATTCCGGGATCTGGGCTCCGTTAATTTGGGATAACGCTGTCCTGGCGGGAATTCCGGGATCTGGGCTCCGTTAATTCGGGATAACGCTGTCCTGGCGGGAATTCCGGGATTTCGGTCTCCGTTATTTTGGGATATCCCTTTCCCTGGCTGGAATTCCAGGATTTCAGTCTCCATTTTTTTGGGATATCCCTTTCCCAGGGATTTGGGCTCCATTTTTTGGAGATAACCCCTTTCCCTGGCTGGAATTCCGGGATTTCGGTCTCAGTTATTTCGGGATATCCCTTTCCTTGGTTGGAATTCCGGGATTTGGTCTTCATTTTTTTGGGATATCCCTTTCCCAGGGATTTCAGGCTCCGTTTTTTTGGGATAACCCTTTTCCAGGCTGGAATTCCAGGATTTTGGGCTCTGGTTTTTTGGGATACCCCTTTCCCTGGCTGGAATTCCGGGATTTCAGTCCCATTTTTTTGGGATATCCCTTTCCCAAGGATCTGGGCTCCATCCCAAACCCCGGCTCCCTCTGGAAATGGGAACGGATCCAAATCCCATTTCCCTGGCTCTCCCCCGGATGAATCTGCCGGGATCCCGTTCCCGATTCCCTTGGGAATTCCCCCCCGTTCCCCTGGAATTCCCTGCCCAAAACCTGGGAAGAGAGCTGGGAAAAGGTGGGAAGAGATGGGAAGAGACATGGGAGAAGGTGGGAAAAGCCCTGGGACAAGGTGGGAAGAGATTTGGAAAAAACACGTGGAAAAACGAGGGAAGAGAGTCAGGAAAAACACAGGAAGAGAGCCGGGAAAAATGTGGGAAGTGATTCGGGAAAAGACCTGGGAAAAACATGGGAAGAGACTGGGAAAATTCGGGAAGAGCCCCGGGAAAAACATGGGAAAAGATCCTGGAAAAAGATGGGAAGAGACTCAGGAAAAATATGGGAAGAGACTGGGAAAAACGTGGGAAGAGACTGGGAAAAACGTGGGAAAAAATATGGGAAAAATGTGGGATGAGACCTGGGAAGAGAGCCGGGAAAAGCGTGGGAAGAGCCCTGGGAAAAGGCGTCGGATTTGGGAGAATTTTTGGAGGGGAGGGAGAATCCTGGAAAAAATTGGGGGTTTTTCCCGCCCAGGTCCCCGCGGGGATTGTCCCGCTCCCTCCGGAATTCCCTGTGGGAATTCCGGCGTTTTTCCCGCCCAGGTCCCAGCGGGGATTGTCCCGCTCCCTCGGGAATTCCGGCGTTTTTCCCGCCCAGGTCCCAGCAGGGATTGTCCCACTCCCTCAGGAATTCCCTGCGGGAATTCCGGCGTTTTTCCCGCCCAGGTCCCCGCGGGGATTGTCCCTCTCCCTCGGGAATTCCCTGTGGGAATTCCAGCGTTTTTCCCGCCCAGGTCCCCGCGGGGATTGTCCCTCTCCCTCGGGAATTCCCTGTGGGAATTCCGGCGTTTTTCCCACCCAGGTCCCTGCAGGGATTGTCCCGCTCCCTCGGGAATTCCCTCTGGGAATTCCGGCGTTTTTCCCGCCCAGGTCCCCGCGGGGATTGTCCCGCTCCCTCGGGAATTCCCTGCGGGAATTCCAGCGTTTTTCCCGCCCAGGTCCCTGCGGGGATTATCCCGCTCCCTGCGGGAATTCCGGCGTTTTTCCCGCCCAGGTCCCCGTGGGGATTGTCCCGCTCCCTCGGGAATTCCCTGCGGGAATTCCGGCGTTTTTCCCGCCCAGGTCCCCGCGGGGATTGTCCTGCTCCCTCGGGAATTCCGGCGTTTTTCCCGCCCAGATCCATGTGGGGATTGTCCCGCTCCCTTGGGAATTCCCTGCGGGAATTCCGGCGTTTTTCCCGCCCAGGTCCCCGCGGGGATTGTCCCGCTCCCTCGGGAATTCCCTGCAGGAATTCCGGCGTTTTTCCCGCCCAGGTCCCCGCGGGGATTGTCCCGCTCCCCCTGGGCCGTGAAGAAAATCAACTCCGGCTGCTCCCAGAGCCAACGGAGCCTCTTCCAACGGAGACTCCGGGAGGAGGCGCGGACCCTGCGGAACCTGCGGCACCCCAACATCGTGGGTGGGTGGGATCCGGGAATGATGGGAATGATGGGAATGGGGAATGGGAATGGGAATGATGGGAATGGGGAATGGGGATGATGGGAATGATGGGAATGATGGGAATGATGGGAATGATGGGAATGATGGGAATGGGAATGGGAATGATGGGGATGATGGGAATGGGGAATGGGAATGGAGAGTTGGGAATGGGGAATGGGAATGGGAATGATGGGAATGGGGAATGGGAAATGGGAATGGGGATGGAGAGTTGGGGATGGGGAATGGGAAATGGGAATGGGGAGTTGGGAATGGGAAATGGGAATGGGAAATGGGAATGATGGGAATGGGGAATGGGAATGATGGGATTGGGGACACAGGAACGGATCCTTGGGAATGGGGTGGGAATCCAGCAGGAATGGGATTGGATCCTTGGGAATGGGGTGGGAGCCTTGGGAATGGGGTGGGAATCCAGCGGGAATGGGGCCATGAGAATGGGATGGAATTCTGCGGGAATGGGGCTGGATCCATGGGAATGGGGTGGGAATCCAGCGGAAATGGGATCCATGGGAATGGGACTGGAGCCTTGGGAATGGATCCCTGGGAATGGGGTGGGAGCCCTGGGAATGGAGTGGGAATTCTGAGGGGATGGGGCCGGATCCTTGGGAATGGGGCAGGATCTTTGGGAACGGGATGAGAGCCTTGGGAATGGGGTGGGAATCCTTGGAAAGGCATTCCTGAGAATGGGATTGGGATCCTTGGGAATGGAGGGGTTGGATTTGTTGGGAATAGAGGGGGTGGAGCCAATTCCAAAGGGAGCTGAGCGGGATTTGGGATTGGGGAATTCCAGACCTGCCCGTGCCTCTGGAATTCCTAGGGAATGGTCAGGGCTGGATCCCCGGGAATGCTCAGGGACTGAAATCCCACCAATCCCATCTGAGGCTGCTCCCATGATTGTTGCTGCTCCCCCGTTCCCACGGATCCCATTCCCGTCCCATTCCCACGGATCCAATTCCTAATCCCATCCCATTCCCACGAATCCCGCTCCCATTGGTCCATTCCCGTTGATCCCATGAATCCCATTGAGCCCAAGAATCCCATCCCATGGATCCCACTGATGCCATTCCCACAGATCCCATTGCTCCCACAGATCCCATTCCCAGGGATCCATTCCCACTGATCCCACTGACCCCATTGATCCATTCCTGTTATTCCCATCCCTGCTGATCCCAGTGATCCCATTCCCATTGATCCCACTGATCCCGTTGATCCATTCCCATTCCTGCTGACCTTGCTGACCCCGCTGATCCCGTTATTCCCAATCCCGCTGATCCCATTCCCGCTGATCCCCCTGCCCCCGTTATTCCCACTGTTCCCGTTATTCCCGCTGCCCCCATTATCCCCGTTGATCCCGTTATTCCCGTCATTCCCATTCCCGCTGCTCCTGTTGTTCCTGTTATTCCCGTTATCCCCATTGTTCCTGTTATTCCTGCTGCCCCTGTTATTCCCGTTATCCCCATTATTCCCATTGATCCTGTTATTCCCATTATTCCCATTGATCCCGTTATTCCTGCTGCCCCTGTTATTCCCGTTATTCCCTCTGTTCCCGTTATTCCTGTCATTCCCACTGTTCCTGTTATTCCCACTGCCCGTTATTCCCATTGATCCCGCTGTTCCCATTATTCCCATTGATCCCGTTATCCCTGTTATTCCCGCTGCCCCCATTATTCCCATTCTCATTATCCCCGTTATTCCCATTGATCCCGTTATTCCTGCTGCCCCCATTATTCCCTCTGTTCCCGTTATTCCTGTCATTCCCACTGTTCCCATTATTCCCATTGATCCCGTTATTCCTGCTGCCCCCGTTATTCCCGTCATTCCTGCTGCCCCCGTTATTCCCATTGATCCCGCTGTTCCCGTTATCCCCATTGATCCCGTTATCCCCATTGATCCCATTATTCCTGCTGCCCCCGTTATTCCCGTTATGCCCTCTGTTCCCATTATTCCTGTCATTCCCACTGTTCCCGTTATTCCCATTGATCCCGTTATTCCCGCTGCCCCCGTTATTCCCATTATCCCTGTAATTCCCGCTGCCCCCATTATTCCCATTCTCATTATTCCCGTTATTCCCATTGATCCCGTCATTCCCGCTGCCCCCGTTATTCCCATTGATCTCGCTGTTCCCATTATTCCCATTGATTCCCGCTGCCCCCGTCATTCCCATTCCCATTATTCCCGTTATTCCCATTGATCCCGTCATTCCCGCTGCCCCCGTCATTCCCATTGATCCCGTCATTCCCATTCCCATTATTCCCGTCATTCCCATTGATGCCGTCATTCCCGCTGCCCCCGTTATTCCCATTGATTCCCGCTGCCCCCGTTATTCCCGTTCCCGTCATTCCCGTCATTCCCGCTGCCCCCGTTATTCCCATTGATCCCGCTGTTCCCATTGATCCCGTCATTCCCGCTGCCCCCGTTATTCCCATTGATCCCTCTGTTCCCATTATTCCCATTGATCCCGCTGTTCCCGTTATTCCCATTGATCCCGCCGTTCCCATTCCCATCATTCCCGTCATTCCCAGGGTACCGGGCGCTGACGGCGGCTCCTGACGGGAGCCTGTGCCTGGCCATGGAGTTCGGGGGCGAGAATTCCCTGCACGCGCTGATCGAGGAGCGCCGGGAGCGGCGCCTGGGAATGTTCCCGGCGGAGCAGATCCTGCGCGTGGCGCTCAGCGTGGCCAGGGCGCTGCAGGTACGGGCGGGAACGCCGGGAAAAAACACCGGGAACGCCTGGAAAAAACACCGGGAACGCCGGGGAAATCTGGGAAAAAAACCCCGGGAAAATCTGGGAAAACGATCCAGGGAAAAGGGGAACCGGGGCGGTTTTCCGGCTGCTGGAGGGGTCGGGAAGGAATTCCCGGCCGGGCTGGAATTCCCAGAGAATCCCTGGATCCCCGGCAGTGTCCGAGGGTGGATTTGGATCCCCCTGGGATGGTGGGAAGTGTCCCTGGGATGGGATTGAAGGTCCCTGGATCCCATCCCAAGCCATCCCGGGATTCTGGGATCCAGGACGCTCAGGATCCATCCCGAGGGGGTTTTTTATGGAATTCGGGGATGGAAAAGGGAAGGGAGACCCTTCCTGGAGTGCTGAGATTCCCAGGGAATTCCCAAAATTCCTTCCCGGAGAGGAGTCGGGATGGGGCTGGATCCAGAGGGGAATTCCCTGGAAAAGGGAATTTGGGTGGGATCTGGGCTGGAATTCCCAGAGAACCTCTGGGAACGCCCGAGGAAGAGCCAGAACTGCCGACCACCTTGGTCAGAATCCATAAAATCCCAAAATCCGTGGATTCCCGGCCACCCCTGAGGATTCCCAGCTGGATCCAGGATCTTCCCTCCCATCCAAGAATTCTCCCAAATCCGACGGCTTTTCCCAAGGCTCTTCCCATGTTTTTCCCATGTCTCTTCCCATTTTTTTCCGGGGTCTTTTCCCAAGTTTTTCCCAGGGCTCTTCCGAGTTTTTCCTGAATCACTTCCCACATTTCTCCCGTCTGTTTTTCCCGAGTCTCTTCCCATCTTTTCCCGGGTCATTTCCCACCTTTTCCAGGTAATTTCCCACCTTTTCCAGGGTCTTTCCCCACGTTTTTCCCGACTCTCTTCCTGTGTTTTTCCGGCTCTCTTCCCACGTTTTTCCATGTGTTTTTTCTAAGTCTCTTCCCACCTTTTCCCAGGGCTTTTCCCGCCTTGTCCCATGTCTCTTCCACGTTTTTCCCGGCTCTCTTTCCTTGTTTTTCCCTGTTCTCTTCCCACCTTTTCCCAGCTCTCGTCCCACATTTTTCCCATGTTTTTCCCTCGGTTTTCCCATTCTCTTCCCACATTTTCCCAGGTCCTTTCCCACCTTTTCCTGAGTCTCTTCCCACATTTTTCCGAATTCTTTCCCGTGTTTCTCCATGGTTTTTCCCGGCTCTCTTCCCACCTTTTTCCCATGTTTTTTCCCCACCTTTTCCCACAATTTTCCCGTGGTTTTTCCCAGCTCCCTTCCCACCTTTTCCCGGTGGCTTTTTCCCGTCTCCCCTCCCACTTCTTTCCCGGCTCCCTTCCCAACTTTTTCCCATGGTTTTTCCAGGATCCCTTCCCACATTTTCCCTGCAGATTTTCCCATCTCCCCTCCCACTTTTCCCATTGTTTTCCCCATTGTTTTTCCCGCTGTTTTCCCATTGTTTTCCCGTTGTTTTCCCATTGTTTTTCCGCTGTTCCCTGCTGTTTTTCCTGCTGTTTTTCTGCTGTTTTCCCATTATTTTCCCACTGTTTCTCTGTTGTTTTCCTGTTGTTTTCCCATTGTTTTTCCTGCTATTTTCCCCGTTTTTCCCATTGTGTTTCCCGCTCTTTTCCCCATTGTTTTCCCACTGTTTTCCCCTTTGTGTTTCCCGCTGTTTTCCCACTGTTTTCTCATTGTTTCCCACTGTTTTTCCATTGTTTTCCCGCTGTTTTCCCATTGTTTTTCCTGCTATTTTCCCCCTGTTTTTCCCATTGTTTTCCCATTGTGTTTCCCGCTCTTTTCCCCATTGTTTTCCCACTGTTTTCCCATTGTTTTTCCCGTTGTTTTTCCCTCTGTTTTCCCCATTGTGTTTCCCGCTGTTTTCCCATTGTTTTTCCCGCTGTTTTCCCATTGTTTTCTCATTGTTTCCCACTGTTTTTCCCGTTGTTTTCCCGCTGTTTTCCCATTGTTTTTCCACTGTTTTCCCATTGTTTTCTCATTGTTTCCCCCTGTTTTTCCCGTTATTTTCCCGCTGTGTTCCCTGCTGTTTTCCCGTTGTTTCCCGCTGTTTTTCCCGCCGTTTTCCCGGCAGTACCTGCACACGGAGCAGCGGCTGCTCCACGGCGACGTCAAATCCCCGAACGTCGTCGTGCGCGGCGACTTCCAGGACGTCAAGATCTGCGACGTCGGCGTCTCCCTGCCGCTGGACCACAACATGCAGGGTGGGGGTTCCACGGGGGAATTCCCAGAATTCCCGACAAATTCCCAGAAATCCCCGACCAATTCCCAGAATTCTCAACAAAATCCCGGAATTCCTGGCGAATTCGCAGAATTCCTGGCGAATTCCCGGAAATTCCCAACAAATTCCTGACCAATTCCCAGAATTCTCAAAAAATCCCCAGAATTCCCCGACCAATTCCCAGAATTCTCAACAAATTCCTGGAATTCCTGACAAATTCCCAACAAATTCCCAACCAGTGATCCCATTCCCAATCCCATTCCCGATCCCATTCCCGCTGCAGTCAGTGACCCTTGATCCTATTCCCGATCCTGTTTCCAATCCCAGTCCCATTCTGAATCCCAATCCCCATTCCCGTTCTCATTCCCGATCCAGTCAGTGATCCCAATCCTAATTCCCGTTCCCAATTCCCAATCCCATTCCTGTTGCAGTCAGTGATCCTGATCCCGTTCCCATTCCTGATTCCGTTCCCATTGCAGTCAGCGATCCCAATCCCCATTCCCAATCCCCATTCCCGATCCACATTCCAATCAGTGATGCCGATCCCGTTCCGAATTCCCGTTCCTGTTGCAGTCAGCGATCTCAATCCTCGTTCCCAATTTCCCGATCCCATTCCAGTCAGTGATCCCGATCCCATTCCCAATTTCCCATTCCCGATATTCCCATCGACAGTCAGCGATCCCGATCCCATTCCCATTATCCCCGTTGCAGTCAGCAATCCCATTCCCAATTTCCCATTCCTGATATTCCCATCGCAGTCAGCGATCCCATTCCCAGTATCCCCTTTGCAGTCAGCGATCACGATCCCTGTTCCCACTCCCGATATTCCCGTGGCAGTCAGCGATCCCGATCCCATTCCCTGTTCCCATTCCCGGTATTCCCGCGGCAGTCAGCGATCCCATTCCCAGTTTCCCATTCCCGATATTCCCGCGGCAGTCAGCGATCCCGATCCCATTCCCAGTTTTCCATTTCATTCCCGGTATTCCCGCGGCAGTCAGCGATCCGGATCTCTGCTACGTGGGCACGGAGCCCTGGAGCCCCCCGGAGGCGCTGGAGCCGGGCGGGATCATCTCGGATCGCTCCGACATTTTCCCCTTCGGCCTGACGCTGTGGGAGATGCTGGCGCTGAGCGTCCCGCACCTGCCCGGAGCCACAGGTCCGGAATTCCAACGGGAACGGAGCCGGGAATGCTGGGAGGGGAGAGCGGGGATTGGGATTTAGGGATGGGAACGGAATTCCCGGAGAATCCCCGGCAGTGTCCGAGGGTGGATTTGGATCCCCCTGGGATGCTGGGAAGTGTCCCTGGGATGGGATTGAAGGTCCCTGGATCCCATCCCAAACCATCCCGGGATTCTGGGATCCAGGACGCTCAGGATCCATCCCGAGGGGTTTTCATGGAATTCGGGGATGAAAAAGGGAAGGGAGACCCTTCCTGGAGTGCTGAGATTCCCAGGGAATTCCCAGAATTCCTTCCCAGAGAGGAGTCGGGATGGGGCTGGATCCAATGCCAGGGCTGGGAGAGCTGGGAATGTGCAGCTGGATGAGGGAAGGATCCCGGGAATCCTGGGAGCCTTTTCCAGAGTTTTCCAGGAGAGCTGGGATTTGGGAAAGGGCTGGAGGGGCGGGAGGCAAGGAATGGAATTCCCACTGGCATTTTGGGGAGATTGGGAAGGAATTCCCGGCCGGGCTGGAATTCCCAGAGAATCCCTGGATCCCCGGCAGTGTCCGAGGGTGGATTTGGATCCCCCTGGGATGCTGGGAAGTGTCCCTGGGATGGGATTGAAGGTCCCTGGATCCCATCCCAAACCATCCCGGGATTCTGGGATCCAGGACGCTCAGGATCCATCCCGAGGGGTTTTCATGGAATTCAGGGATGGAAAAGGGAAGGGAGACCCTTCCTGGAGTGCTGAGATTCCCAGGGAATTCCCGGAATTCCTTCCCGGAGAGGAGTCGGGATGGGGCTGGATCCAATGCCAGGGCTGGGAGAGCTGGGAATGTGCAGCTGGATGAGGGAAGGATCCCGGGAATCCTGGGAGCCTTTTCCAGAGTTTTCCAGGAGAGCTGGGATTTGGGAAAGGGCTGGAGGGGCGGGAGGCAGGGAATGGAATTCCCAGTGGGATTTTGGGGATCTTGGGAAGGAATTCCCGGCCGGGCTGGAATTCCCAGAGAATCCCTGGATCCCCGGCAGTGTCCGAGGGTGGATTTGGATCCCCCTGGGATGGTGGGAAGTGTCCCTGGGATGGGATTGAAGGTCCCTGGATCCCATCCCAAACCATCCCGGGATTCTGGGATCCAGGACGCTCAGGATCCATCCCGAGGGGTTTTCATGGAATTTAGGGATGGAAAAGGGAAGGGAGACCCTTCCTGGAGTGCTGAGATTCCCAGGGAATTCCCAAAATTCCTTCCCGGAGAGGAGTCGGGATGGGGCTGGATCCAATCCAGGAGAGGGATTTGGGAAAAGCGCCTGGATTGCCAGGACAGGGAACGGCTCCCACCGCCAGAGGGTTGGGATCTTGGGGGACTTTTTGGGAATTTTGGCGCTGGAATTCCCAGAGAATCCCCGGCTGCCCCCGGGCTCCTCCCAGGCCGGGCTCGGGATTCCCGGGATTCCCCTCCCGACTCTCCCGCCGTTCCAGAGGATTCCGACTCGGAGGATCCCGGCTCCCAGAATTCCGGCTCCGAGGATTCCTTCGACGAGGATTCCTACCTGGCGGCCCTGGGCTCGCGGCCGCCGCTGCCGCCGGAGGCGCTGGATCCCTCGCAGGATTCCGTGCGGGAATTGTTCCTGGTGTGCACGGCCCGCGACCCCCGGGAGCGGCCGCCGGCGGCGCGGATCCTGCAGGCGCTGGAGCACCCGGAGCGCTGACGGCCCCGGGAGCGGCGGCATTCCCGGGATTCCGGAGCCGCGGCGTTCCCGGGTTCCCAGACTGTCATTCCCAGCTTCTGACGTTCCCAGATTCCCAGACTGACATTCCCTGGCTTTGCAGAATTCCTGGAATTCTGGAGCTCTGACATTCCCAGAGCCCTGACATTCCCGGATTTCCAGACTCTGACATTCCCAGATTCCCAGGCTCTGACATTCCCGGCTTTGCAGAATTCCTGGAATTCCGGAGCCACGGCGTTCCCAGATTCCCAGCTTCTGACATTCCCAGATTCCCAGACTCTTGACATTCCCCGGCTTTGCAGAATTCCCAGAATTCCGGAGCTCTGACATTCCCAGGTTCCCAGAGCCCTGACGCTCCTGGATTTGTGGAATTCCCGGAATTCCGGAGCTCTGGCGTTCCCAGATTCCCAGAGCCCTGACATCCCCAGGTTCCCAGACTCTGACATTCCCTGGCTTTGCAGAATTCCCAGAATTCCGGAGCTCTAACATTCCCAGATTTGTGGAATTCCTGGGATTCCGGAGCCGCAGCATTCCCGGATTCCCAGGCTCTGACATTCCCAGATTCCCAGGCTCTGACATTCCCCGGCTTTGCAGAATTCCCAGAGCCCTGACGTTCCCGTATTTGTGGAATTCCCGGGATTCCGGAGCCGCGGCGTTCCCAGATTCCCAGACTCTGTCATTCCCAGCTTCTGACGTTCCCAGATTCCCAGGCTCTGACATTCCCCGGCTTTGCAGAATTCCTGGAATTCCGGAGCTCTGACATTCCCAGAGCCGTGACATTCCCGGCTTTGCAGAATTCCGGAGCCGTGGCGTTCCCAGATTCCCAGGCTCTGACATTCCCTGGCTTTGCAGAATTCCCAGAATTCCGGAGCTCTGACATTCCTAGAGCCCTGACATTCCCGGCTTTGCAGAATTCCTGGAATTCCAGAGCTCTGACATTCCCAGAGCCCTGACGTTCCCAGGTTCCCAGAGCCCTGACGCTCCTGGCTTTGTGGAATTCCCGGGATTCCAGAGCTGCAGCGTTCCCAGATTCCCAGACTCTGATGTTCCCAGACTCTGACGTTCCCCAGCTTTGCAGAATTCCCAGATTCCCAGAGCCATGACCTTCCTGGGTTTGCGGAATTCCCGGAATTCCAGAGCCCTAGCATTCCCAGATTCCCAGACTCTGACATTCCCAGAGCCCTGATGTTCCCGGGTTTATGGAGCCTGGAATTCCCGGAATTCTGGAGCCATGGTATTCCCACATTCCCAGAGTCCTGACATTCCCACAGTTTCAGAGCCCTGACATTCCTGGAGCGCAGCATTCCCAGATTTCCGGAGCCATGACATCCCCAGCTTTGCGGAATTCCAGAGCCGCAGGATTCCCAGAGCCCTGACATTCCCAGGTTTATGGAGCCTGGAATTCCCGGATTTCCAGACCCTGACATTCCCCATTTTCCAGAATCCTGACATTCCCACAGTTTCAGAGCCCTGAGATTCCTGAAGCCTGGGATTTCCAGAATCCTGACATTCCCGGATTTCTGGACTCTGACGTTCCCAGATTCCCAGAGCCCCGGCATTCCCAGATTCCAAGAGCCCCGATGTTCCTGGGTTTATGGAGCCTGGAATTCCCAGAATTCTGGAGCTCTGACATTCCCCATTTTCCAGAATCCCGGCATTCCCAGATTCCCAGACTCTGACATTCCCGCGTTCATGGAGCCTGGAATTCCCGGAATTCCGGAGCCGTGGCATTCCCAGAGCTCTGACATTCCTGGGTGTACTGAGCCCTGGAATTCCCAGATTTCCGGAGCGTGGCATTCCCAGATTTCCAGAGCCACGGAATTCCCAGGGCCTTGACACTTCCGGGTGTATGGAGCCTGGAATTCCTGGAATTCTAGAGCTACGGAATTCCCAGATTCCCAGAGCAAGGACATTCCCAGGTTTCCGGAGCCAAGACATTCCCAGATTTCCAGACCCTGACATTCCTGGAGCCCCAGCATTCCCGGATTTCCAGATGGATGCAGCTCCAGAGCCCCAAAATTCCCAGATTCCTGGAGCCCCGACATTCCCGGAATTCCAGAGATGCAGCTCCAGAGCTCTGACATTCCCAAATTTCCCATCCCCGACATTCCCGGATTTCTGCCCGGCCATGGCTCTGGAGCCGATCCCAGTTCCATGGAATTTTTGGAATTCTGCTCCTCCCATTCCCGGATTTCTGGGACGGATTTTCCCAGATTTTTTAGGTCAGATTTTCCCGTTCTTTTTAGGCTGGAATTTCCCAAGTTCGGGGTTGGATTTTCCAGCAGTTTCCAGTTGGATTTTCCGATTTTCCAGCTCAGATTTTCCCAAGTTTTCCGCTCGGATTCTCCTAAGTTGGGGTCGGATTTTTCCAGTTTTCCCAAGTTTCCGGTTGGAATTTCCCTTGTTTCTTTCCCACTTTTTCAGGGGTTGGATTTTCCCAGTTTTTGGGTTGGAATTCCCAACTTTTCCCGTTGGATTTTCCCTCGTTTTAGCTCAGGTTTTCCCGATTTTTCCGGTTGGATTTTCCCGTTTTTTGGCGTCGAATTTTCCCTCTGGGATTTGGATTTTCCCAAGTTTTTTTTTGCCGGATTTTCCCAAATTTTCCGGTTGGATTTTTCCTGGTTTTCCCAATTTTCCCGTCGGATTTTTCCCGAGTTTTCCCCCAGGAATGTTCCCAATAAACGGATTTGTTCCTCTCCCTGGAGCTGCTGGAATTTTCTTTGGGATTTGGTTTTTCCGGAGGGGCGGGAGCTTGGGTGGGGGAAAAAAAAAACCCGGAATATTCCATAAAACCTTGGAATGTCCCAAAAAAACCTGAAATATTTCAGTAAAACTTTGGAAAATTCTGGATCAAACCTGGAATTTTTCCATAAAACCTTGGAACATCCTCAAAAAACCCGGAATATTTCCATGAAACCTCGGAATATCCGGAAAAAAATCCAGAATATTTCCAGAAAACCTTGGAATTTCCCCGCCAAAATTTCATAATATTTCCATAAAAACCTCGGAATATCCCAAAAAAACCCTGGAATTTTTCCATAAAACCTTGGAATATCCTGGAAAAAAATTCAGAATATTTCCACAAAACCTCAGAAGGTCCTGAAAAATATCCAGAATATTCCAGAAAACCTCGGAATATCCTCAAAAAAACCCCTGGAATATTTCCAGAAAACTCTGGAAAATTCGGGGGGGGGGGGGGGTGGAATCAGAATATTCCATAAATCCTTGGAATATCCTGAAAAAAATTTCCGATTATTCCCAGAACACCTCGGAATATCCTCAAAGCCCTGGAATATTTCCATAAAACCTTGGAATATCCCCCCAAAATTCCGAATATTTCCAGAAAACCTTGGGAATATCCTCAGAATAAACCCCTGGAATCTCATCGGAAAACCTTGGAATTGTTCCCAGAGACCCCAAAAACACCAGGAAACTTGGGAATATTGTCACAAAATTTATGGAATATCAACAGAAAACCTTGGAATACTTCAATAAAACCTTGGAATACTGAGAAACATTTATGGAATATCATCAGAAAATCTTGGAATATTGTAATAAAATTATGGAATATTTCAATAAAACGTTGGAATATTTCAATAAAATTACGGAGCATCATCAGAAAACCTTGGAACATCACAAAATCTTGGAATATTGTAATAAATTTACGGAATATGTCTATAAAACGTTGGAATATTTCTATAAAACCTTGGAATATTGACATCAATCTATGGAACATTCCCATAAAGCCTTGGAATTTCCTGTCCCGGGACGCTCCAGGTGCAAATCCAGTGGGAAAAACCCCAGGAAGGAATTTCAGGGAATCCTGAACTGAGATCCCAAAAAACCCCAGGAAGGAATTTCAGGGAATCCTGAACTGAGATCCCAAAAAATCCAGACTGGGAAAACCAAGGAATTCCGGGGGAATCCTGGCAGAACTCCCGGATTTCCAGTGGAACACGGGAAGGGAGCGGGGAGAGATTCCCAAAGGAGATTCCCGAGGGATTTGGGATCCCCGCGGGAGCTCAGGATTCCCCCGGATCTCAGCAGGATCCCCTGGATTGATCCCAGAATTCCCAGAGCCTCGGGAACTCGGGATGGGACTGGGGATCCCAATGATCCCAAACACAATCCAAAAGATCCCAATAATCCCGATGATCCCAATCCTGACCCCAACGATCAAATCCCAATGATCCCGATCTCAATCCTGGTGATCCCAATGATCCCGATCCTGACAATCCCAAACCCAATGATCCCGATGATCAAATCCTGATCCCAATAATCCCAATCCCAACCCTGATCCCAAGGATTCTGATGCTTCATATCCCGATCCTGATCCCAATCCCAACGATCCCAACCTCAACAATCCCAATCCCACTGATCCCAATCCCAATGCTGCAGATCCCGATGATCCCGATCCCAATCCCGCTGAACCCGATCCCAACGATTCTGACTCCGATGGTCCTGATCCCGATGATGATTTCAATTCCGCTGATTCCGATCCCAATCCCAGTGATCCCGATCCCGCTGTTCCCGTTGATCCCAATCCTTCACATCCCAATGATCCCAATCCCAATCATGAAGATTTTGATCCCGCTGATCCCGAGTCCGCCACTCCTGATCCCAGCGATTTCGATCCCGCTGATCCCGATCCCAATGATTTCTGATGCTTCATATCCCGATCCCGATCCCAATCCCGCTGATCCCGATCCCAGCGATTTCGACGTTTTGATTTTGAATGGTCCTGACCCCACTGATCCCAACCCCAATGATCCCAATCCCGATGATCCCAACGATTCTGACTCCGATGGTCCCGATCCCAATGATTTCAATTCCGCTGATTTTGATCCCAATCCCAGTGATCCCAATCCCGCCGTTCCCGTTGACCCCATTCCTTCACATCCCAATGATCCCAATCCCAATCCCAATCATCTCCATCACGATGATTTCAATTCCGCTGATCCCGATTCTGCCGTTCCCAATCCCGGTGATTTCAATCCTGCTGATCCCAATCCCGCTGTTCCCACAGATCCCAGTGATCCCGATGACCTCGCTGATCCCAATGATTTCCGATGCTTCGTATCCCGATCCTGATCCCAATGCCGATGATCCCAATCCCAACAATCCCGATCACAATGACTTTGACTCCGATGATCCCAATCCCAACAATTCCGATCCAAATCCCAACGATCCCAACCCCGATCCCGCTGATCCCGATCCCAGCGATTTTGACCTGGATGGTCCTGACCCACTGATCCCAACCCCAATCCTGCAGATCCTGATGATCCCAATCCCGCTGAAACCAATTCCCATGATCCCAATCCCCATGATTCTGATCCCGATGATGATTTCAGTTCCACTGATTCTGATCCCAATCCCAGTGATCCCGATCCCGCTGTTCCCGTTGATCCCAATCCTTCACATCCCAATGATCCCGATCCCAATCACGAAGATTTTGATCCCGCTGATCCCGATTCCGATGCCGCCACTCCTGATCCCAGCGATTTCGATCCCGCTGATCCCGATCCCAATGATTTCTGATGCTTCATCTTCCGATCCCGATCCCAATCCCGCTGATCCCGATCCCAGCGATTTCGACGTTTTGATTTTGAATGGTCCTGACCCCACTGATCCCAATCCCGATGATCCCAACGATTCTGACTCCGATGGTCCCGATCCCGATGATTTCAATTCCGCTGATTCCCATCCCAATCCCGATCCCGGTGATTTTGATTCCGATGATCCCGATCCCGCCGATTTCGATTCCGCTGTTCCCGATGATCCCGGTGATCCCAATCCTCCACATCCCACTGATCCCAATCCCAATCCTGATCATCCCAATCACGATGATTTTGATTCCACCGCTCCCGATCCCGGTGATTTCAATCCCGCCGTTCCCGTTGATCCCGGTATTCCCGCTGATCCCGTTCCGGAGGCGGCGCCGTACACCAGGAAGTCGGCGCGGCCGCAGTAGCGAGCGGCCAAACCGCGCCCGTCGGGAGTGGGGTCGGAAAAGGCCAAATCCCGGGAATTCAGCACCGAGCCGAACACGAAGGTGCGCCTGGAGCGGCGGGAAAAGCGGGAAAAAACACGGGAAAGACGGGATTGGGAGGCAGATCCCAGGGAAAACAACAGGAAAAACGGGATTGGGAGGCAGATCCCGGGAAAAAACCATGGGAAAAACGGGATTGGGAGGCAGATCCCGGGAAAAACCATGGGAAAAACGGGATTGGGAGGCAGATCCCGGGAAAAAATGGGAAAAACCACGGGAAAAATGGGATTGGGAGGCAGATCCCGGGGAAAAATGGGAAAAACCACAGGAAAAACAGGATTGGGAGGCAGATCCCAGGAAAATCGGGAAAAACCACGGGAAAAATGGGATTGGGAGGCAGATCCCAGGAAAACAACAGAAAAAATGGGATTGGGAGGCAGATAATGGGAAAAACAGGAAAAACAATGGGAAAAACGGGATTGGGAGGCAGATCCCAGGAAAAACAACGCTCTTCCCCTCCCCAATTCCCACTTTTCCTGTTCTCCCTTCCCAAATCCCGGTTATTCCCTGGTTTTCCGTTCCAAATCCCGGTTTTCCATCTCTATCCCAACCAGAATCCCGATTTTCCACATCCATCCCTCCCAGTTCCCACTTTTCCCCTGCCCAATTCCCACTTTTCCAACTCTATCCCTCTTCAATTCCCACTTTTCCAGCCCCTCCCTCCCCAAATCCCGGTTTTCCCATCACTAATTCCACTTTTCTGTGCCTATCCTTCCCCAAATCCCACTTTTCCCCTCCCCAGTTCCCAGTTTTCCTATGCTCTCCCTCTCCAAATCCAAGTTTTCTGTGCCTATCTCTCCCTAAATCCCACTTTTCCAGCTCCTCCTTCCCCAAATCCCGCTTTTTCCCTCTTTTCCCTCCCCCAATTCCCAGCTTTTCCCTGTTCTCCCCTCCCCAATTCCCACTTTTCTGTGCCTATCCTTCTCCAATTCCCAGTTTTCCCTCCCCAATCCCAATTTTCTTTGCCTATCTCTCCCCAATTCCCACTTTTCCCCTCCCCAATTCCCAGTTCTTCCCAGTTTTCCCCTCCCCAATTCCCACTTTTCCATCTCTATCCCTCCCCAAATCCCACTTTTCCCCCCAAATCCCAGTTTTCCGTGTCTATCCCACCTCAAATCCCGTTTTTTTCCCGTTTTCCCTCCCCAATTCCCAGCTTTTCCCTGTTCTCCCCTTCCCAAATCCCACTCTTCTGTGCCTATCCTTCCCCAAATCCCACTTTTCCCCTCCCCAATTCCCACTTTTCCCGTTTTCTCCTTCCCCAAATCCCACTTTTCCAGCCCCTCCTTCCCCAAATCCCGCTTTTCCCCTCCCCAATTCCCAATTTCCCAACTCCCACCTCCCAAATCCCACTTTTCCCCTCCCCAATTCCCAGTTCTTCCCTCCCCAAATCCCAATTTTCTTTGCCTATCTCTCCCCAAATCCCACTTTTCCAGCCCTTCCTTCCCAAATCCCACTTTTCCCCTCCCCAATTCCACTTTTCTGTGCCTATCCTTCCCCAAATCCCACTTTTCCCCTCCCCAATTCCCAGTTTTTCCCACTTTTCCCCTACCCAAATCCCACTTTTCTCCAGGTTTCCTCTCCCCAATTCCCAATTTCCCAGCTCCCACCTCCCCAATTCCCACTTTTCCCCTCCCCAATTCCCAGTTTTTCCCACTTTTCCCCTCCCCAAATCCCACTTTTCCCCAGGTTTCCTCTCCACAATTCCCACTTTTCCAGCCTTTCCTTCCCCAAATCCCACTTTTCCCCTCCCCAATTCCCACTTTTCTGTGCCTATCCTTCCCCAAATCCCACTTTTCCCCTCCCCAAATCCCACTTTTCCCCAGGTTTCCTCTCCCCAATTCCCAATTTCCCAGCTCCCATCTCCCAAATCCCACTTTTCCCCAGGTTTCCCCTACCCAAATCCCACTTTTCCCCTCCCCAATTCCAGTTTTTCCCACTTTTCCCCTCCCCAAATCCCAGTTTTTCCCACTTTTCCCCTCCCCAATTCCCACTTTTCCCCTGTTTTCCCCTCCCCAATTCCAGTTTCCCAGCTCCCTCTTTTCTCTCTTCCCCCCGCCCCTCCGTGCCCGGATCCCGGCATTCCCGGCGTTCCCGGCGTTCCCACCTGAGCGCATCCAGCATTCTGCGGGCGATGCCGCGGCGCCGGCGCGATCCCAGCACCCAGATCCGGCTGATCCCGCACACGGCCGCCTCGGGATGCGGGGAGCAGCGCCAGGCGCGGAGCGCCAGATCCCGGCAATCCCCGGAATCCCCGGAATCCCGGGAATCTGGGGAATCCTGGGGGTCAGGGAGCGGCGCAGGGCCCGGCTCCGGCAGCACCCGGAATGCCTGCGGGAAATTGGGAAACTGGGAATGGGAATAGTGGGAAACTGGGAATGGGGAAAGGAGGACTGGGAACAGTGGGAATAATGGAGAACTGGGAACAGTGGGAATAGTGGGAATAATGGGGAACTGGGAACCGTGGGAATAGTGGAGGACTGGGAAACTGGGAATAATGGAGAACTGGGAACAGTGGGAATAATGGGGAACTGGGAACCGCGGGAATAATGGGGAACTGGGAACGGTGGGAATAATGGGGAACTGGGAAACTGGGAATAATGGAGGACTGGGAACAGCGGGAATAGTGGGAATAATGGGGAACTGGGAACCGTGGGAATAGTGGAGGACTGGGAAACTGGGAATAATGGAGAACTGGGAACAGTGGGAATAGTGAGTGGAGGACTGGGAACAGTGGGGAATAATGGGGAACTGGGAACGGTGGGAATAATGGAGAACTGGGAACCGTGGGGAATAATGGAGAACTGGGAACCGTGGGAATAATGGGAAACTGGGAACCGTGGGAATAATGGGAAACTGGGAACAGCGGGAATAATGGAGGACTGGGAACAGCGGGAATAATGGGGAACTGGGAACCGTGGGAATAATGGAGAACTGGGAATAATGGAGGACTGGGAACAGTGGGAATAATGGGGAACTGGGAACAGTGGGAATAATGGGGAACTGGGAACAGTGGGAATAATGGAGGACTGGGAACAGCGGGAATAGTGGGGAACTGGGAAACTGGGAATAGTGGAGAACTGGGAACAGCGGGAATAATGGGGAACTGGGAACAGCGGGAATAGTGGGGAACTGGGAACAGCGGGAATAGTGGGGAACTGGGAACAGCGGGAATAGGGGGGAACTGGGAACAGCGGGAATAGGGGGGAACTGGGAACAGCGGGAATAACAGAGGACTGGGAAACGTGGGAATAATGGGGAACTGGGAAACTGGGAATAATGGGGAACTGGGAACCGTGGGAATAATGGAGAACTGGGAATGGAAGAGTGGGAATAACGGGAAACAGGAATTGGGATGGGAAACTGGAAAAGGGGATGAAAAACTGGGATTGGGAATGGGAAACTGGGAATGGGGCAGAGATCCAGGGAATGGGGATTGGGATGGAAAACTGGGATGGGGAATTGGGAATTGGGGCAGAGATCCAGGGAATGGGGATTGGGATGGAAAACTGGGGATGGAAAACTGGGAATTGGGATGGGGAATGGGGCAGCGACCCAGGGAATGGGAATCGGGATGGAAAACTGGGAATGGGGAACTGGGAATTGGGACTATTAGGAATATTGGGAATGGGGATGGGAAACTGGGGGATGGGAATAGGGATTGGAGAATAGGAACTGGGAATGGGAATTGGGAATGGGGCAGAAATCCAGGGAGTGGGGATTGGGATGGAAAACCGGGATTGGGAATTGGGGAATAGGAACTAGGAATTGGGAATGGGGCAGAGATCCAGGGAACGGGGAATGGGAATTGGGATGGAAAACTGGGATTGGGAATTGGGAATAGGAACTGGGAATCTGCAATAGGGCAAAGATCCAGGGAAAGGGGAATGGGCTGGGAAAACTGGGAATTGGAATGGGGAGTGGGAATACTGGGAACGGAAGCAGGAAACTGGGGAATGGGAATTGGGGCGCAGATCCAGGGAACGGGAACTGGAAATAGGGATGGAAAACTGGGAATGGGAATTGGGGCACAGATCCAGGGAACGGGAACTGGGAATAGGGATGGAAAACTGGGAATGGGAATTGGGGCACAGATCCAGGGAACGGGAACTGGAAATAGGGATGGAAAACTGGGAATGGGAATTGGGGCGCAGATCCAGGGAACGGGAACTGGGAATAGGGATGGAAAACTGGGAATGGGAATTGGGGCGCAGATCCAGGGAACGGGAACCGGGACTGAGATCGGGGAGTGGGGAACAGGACTGGGGATGGAAAACTGGGATTGGGAACTGGGAACTGGGAATGGGGCAGAGACCCAGGGAATGGGCTGGAAAACTGGGAATGGGAGCTGGGAATGGGATTGGGATGGAATATTGGGAAATGGAATTGGCAATGGGCAGAGACCCAGGGAAGCTGGGAATTGGGACCGGGGCAGAGACGCAGGGAATGGGAACTGGGAACAGGGCTGGGATGGAAAACTGGGAATGGAGCCAGGAACTGGGAATGGGGTGGAAAACCGGGAACGGGAATTGGGACTGGAAAACTGGGAACTGGGACCAGGGATGGGGCAGAGATCCAGGGATTGGGAATTTGGGATCGGCCGAGCAGGCGCTGCCCTGCCTGGGATGCACCGACAGAAATCAACCGCTGATCGACCGCTAATTAATCACTGACCAATCACCCATCGAGCGCTAATTAATCACTGACCAATCACCCATCGAGCGCTAATTAATCACTGACCAATCACCCATCGAGCGCTAATTAATCACTGACCAATCACCCATCGAGCGCTAATTAATCACTGACCAATCACCCATCAACCGCTAATCGACCGCTGATTAATCACTGACCAATCACCCATCGACCGCTAATTAATCACTGACCAATCACCCACCGACCGCTAATTAATCACTGACCAATCACCCATCGACCGCTAATTAATCACTGACCAATCACCCACCGACCGCTAATTAATCACTGATCAATCACCCATCAACCGCTAATCGACCGCTAATTAATCACTGACCAATCACCCACCGACCGCTAATTAATCACTGACCAATCACCCACCGACCGCTAATTAATCACTGACCAATCACCCATCAACCGCTAATTAATCACTGACCAATCACCCATCAACCGCTAATTAATCACTGACCAATCACCCATCGACCGCTAATTAATCACTGACCAATCACCCATCAACCGCTGATCGACCGCTAATTAATCACTGACCAATCACCATCAATCGCTAATTAATCACTGATCAATCACCCATCAACCGCTAATTAATCACTGACCAATCACCCATCGACCGCTGATCGACCGCTAATTAATCACTGATCAATCAATCACCCATCGACCGCTAATTAATCACTGATCAATCACCCATCAACCGCTGATCGACCGCTAATTAATCACTGACCAATCACCCATCAACCACTAATTAATCACTGATCAATCAATCACCCATCACCGCTAATTAATCACTGACCAATCACCCATCGACCGCTAATTAATCACTGATCAATCACCCATCAACCGCTAATTAATCACTGATCAATCACCCATCAACCGCTAATTAATCACTGACCAATCACCCATCGACCGCTAATTAATCACTGATCAATCACCCATCAACCAGCGATCGACCGCTAATTAATCACTGATCAATCACCCATCAACCGCTAATTAATCACTGATCAATCACCCATCAACCGCTAATTAATCACTGACCAATCAATCACCCATCAACTGCTAATTAATCACTGAACAATCACCCATCAACCGCTAATTAATCACTGACCAATCAATCACCCATCAACCGCTAATTAATCACTGATCAATCACCCACCAACCGCTAATTAATCACTGACCAACCACCCACCAACCGCTAATTAATCACTGACCAATCACCCATCGACCGCTAATTAATCACTGATCAATCACCCATCAACCAGCGATCGACTGCTAATTAATCACTGATCAATCACCCATCAACCGCTAATTAATCACTGATCAATCACCCATCAACCGCTAATTAATCACTGAACAATCACCCATCAACCGCTAATTAATCACTGACCAATCAATCACCCATCAACCGCTAATTAATCACTGATCAATCACCCATCAGCCGCTAATTAATCACCGATCAATCACCCATCAACCGCTAATTAATCACCGATCAATCACCCATCAACCGCTAATTAATCACTGACCAATCACCCATCAACCAGAGATCAACCGCTAATTAATTAATCACTGATCAACCACCCATCAACCGCTAATTAACCACTGAACAATCACCCATCAACCAGCGATCGACCGCTAATTAATTAATCACTGATCAATCACCCATCAGCCGCTAATTAATCACTGACCAATCACCCATCAACCGCTGATTGACCGCTAATTAATCACTGACCAATCACCCATCAACTGCTAATTAATCACTGACCAATCACCCATCAACTGCTAATTAATCACTGACCAATCACCCATCGACCGCTAATTAATCACTGACCAATCACCCATCCGACCGCTAATTAATCACTGATCAATCACCCATCAACCAGCGAACGACCGCTGATTAATCACTGACCAATCACCCATCGAGCGCTAATTAATCACTGACCAATCACCCATCAACGCCGATCGACCGCTAATTAATCACTGACCAATCACCCATCAACCACTGATTAATCACTGATCAATCACCCATCAGCCGCTAATTAATCACTGACCAATCACCCATCAACCGCTAATTAATCACTGACCAATCACTGATCGGTCGCTGATCAGTCATCACTGATAATTGCCAAACAACTGCCAATCAACTGCTAACTAATCACTGATCAATCAACTATCAGCCACTAATTAATGAGTAATTAATCACTGATCAGTCACTGAGCAATCACTAATTAATCACTGATCAGTCACCAAGCACCAACCAATCAATCACTGATCAAATCAATCTACAATCACTGATCAATCGATCACTGATCTAATCAAACACCGATCAATCGATCACCAAGTACCATTGATCGCCAATCAATCACCGATCAATAGATCACCGACCAATCAATCGCTGATCAATCAACCAACAAGCACAATCGATCGCCGATCAATCAATCGCTGATCACCAATCAATTAATGGCCGTTCAATAAATCACTGGCCGATCAATCAATCACCAATCAATGGCCGATCATTGATCAACCACCAAGCCCCAATCAATCGATCGCTGAGCACCAATCACGATCAATCAATCGCCGACCACTGATCAATCACCAATCACCGATCAATCAATCACTGGCCAATCAATTGATTGCCGATCACTGGTCAACCACTGAACAATCAGCTGCCGATCAATCAACCACCAAGCCCCAATCAATCAATCGACAAGCCCCAATCAATCAATCGCTGATTACTGATCAACCACCAAATAATCAATCACCAAGCACCAACTGATCGCTGATCAATCAATCACTGACCGATCAATCAATTGCCGATCAACCGCTGATCAATCGATCACCAAGCACCAATCACCGATCGATCAATCACCGATCACCAATCAATGGCCGATCAATCAATCGATCACTGGCTGATCAATCGATCACCGATCAATCAATCACTGGCCAACCAATCAATCGCTGATCACTGATCAACCACCGAACACCAATCGATCGCCGAACAACCAATCACCAATCAATGGATCGCGGATCAACCAATCGATCGCCGAGCAATCAATCACCAATCAATGGCCAATCAATGGATCGCGGATCAACCAATCGATCGCCGAGCAATCCCCAATCAATGGATCACGGATCAACCAATCGATCGCCAAGCAATCAATCCCCAATCAATGGATCACGGATCAACCAATCGATCGCCGAGCAATCAATCACCAATCAATGGCCAATCAATCGATCACGGATCAACCCATCGATGGCCGATCCAATCGATCGATCGCCGATCAATCAATCAATGGATCGATCGCTCCCGCACCTGCCGCAGCGGCTGCGCCTCCAGGCACCGAGCACGCTGCCGCCGGCGCCCAGGAACAGGTAGAGCCGGGAACGCAGCGGGAACGGGAGCGGCGCCGCCGGGAACCCCAGCTCGGAATCCACCAGCTGCAGCACCTCCTGAGCCTGTGGGGAAAACAGGGAAAACACATGGAAAAATGGGAAAAAACCACGGGAACAACCACGGGAATGAGGGGAAAAACCACGGGAAAAACCACGGGAAAAAACCACGGGAAAAACCACGGGAAAACCACGGGAAAAACCACGGGAACCCCAGCTCGGAATCCACCAGCTGCAGCACCTCCTGCGCCTGCGGGGAAAACATGGAAAACACATGGAAAAATGGGGAAAAACCATGGGAACAACCACAGAAAAACCACGGGAAAAGCCACAGGAATCCAGCTCGGAATCCACCAGCTGCAGCACCTCCTGCGCCTGCGGGGAAAACAGGGAAAACACTTGGAAAAATGGGAACAACCACGGGAATGAGGGTAAAAACCACGGGAACCCCAGCTCGGAATCCACCAGCTGCAGCACCTCCTGAGCCTGCGGGGAAAACATGGAAAACACATGGAAAAATGGGAAAAACCACGGGAAAAACCACGGGAACAACCACGGGAATGAGGGGGAAAACAATGGGAAAAACCACGGGAACAACCACGGGAATCCCAGCTCGGAATCCACCAGCTGCAGCACCTCCTGAGCCTGCGGGGAAAACAGAGGGAAAACAGAGGGAAAAATGGGAAAACCCATGGGAACAACCACGGGAACAACCACGGGAACAACCACGGGAATGAGGGGAAAAACCACGGGAAAAACCACGGGAATCCCAGCTTGGAATCCACCAGCTGCAGCACCTCCTGAGCCTGCGGGGAAAACAGGGAAAACACATGGAAAAATGGGAAAAACCACGGGAACAACCACGGGAATGAGGGGGAAAACCACGGAAAACCACGGGAATGAGGGGGAAAACCACGGGAAAAACCACGGGAATGAGGGGGAAAACAATGGAAAAAACCACGGGAAAAACCACGGGAACCCCAGCTCGAATCCACCAGCTGCAGCACCTCCTGAGCCTGCGGGGAAACATGGAAAACACATGGAAAAATGGAAAAACCACGGGAACAACCACAGGAAAGAGGGGAAAAACAATGGGAAAAACCACGGGAATGAGGGGGAAACACCATGGGAGGGAACGACAGGAAAAACAATGGGAACGACAGGAAACAATAGGGGGGAGGAACAGAACAGGAACGTCGGGAAAAACAATGGAAAAACACGGAAATGACGGGAAAAACAACAGGAAAAACGACGGGAATGGTGGGAAACGGAAGAACAGGAAACGGCAGAGAAATCATGGAAAAGCAACAGGAATGGCGGGAAACACGACGGGAGAGACGGGAATGGCGGAGGGGGGAATGAGAAAAACGCGGGGAAAATCGTTGGGATTTGGGGAATCTGGGATGGGCCCCCGTTGGGATTTCGGGATTCCGGGATCGGTACCTTCCTGACGGCGTGTTTGGGATCCCCGGGAAGGATCAGGACGATTTTCCCATCCCAGAACTCGGCCACGACGCGCTCCGGCTTCCAGCCCTGCGGCACCGGAAAATCCGTCGGGAACCCCGGGATTCCGGGAATTCCAGGATTGAGGGGATCGGGATTTGGGGATTCCAGAAATCTGGGATTGCGGGAATCCGGGATTCAGGATCTGAGATTTTGGGATTACAGGATTCTGGATTGGGGGATTCAGGGATTCCAGAATTCTGGGATTAGGGGATCCCAGGACTCAGGGATTCAGGGATGGGAGGATCCTGGGATTCCAGAATTAGGAGATCCCAGGATCCCAGGTTCCAGGGATTTGGGGATCCCGGAATTCTGAAATTCCAGGACTGGGGGATCCCGGGATAGCCAGGTTCAGGATTCTGGACTGGGGAATTCCGGGATTCCAGGATCCCAAGAATTCCAGGATCCAGGGATTGGATGATCCTGGGATTCCAGGATCCCAGAATTCCAGGATTTGGGGGCTGGGGGATCCTGGGATTCCGTGATTCAGGATTCCAAAGTTCCGGGAGCCCGGATTCTGGGATTGGGGGATCCAGGATCCCGGGATTGGGGAATTCTTGGATTCCAGAATTCTGGGATCTCAGGATTCCAGGACTCGAGGATCCCACATTTCCGGAATTAGAGGATCCCGGAATTCCGGGAATTGGGGACTTCAGGATTTTCCTGTTGTTTCTTTCCCATTCCGTTTTCTCCCATTTCCCATTCCCATTTTTCCCATCCCCATTTTTTCCCTACTTTTCATTTTCCCTGTTGTTTCCCATTCCTGTTTTTCCCATTGTTTCCCATTCCATATTTCATTCCCATTTTCCCCATTCCCCCCCCCTTTCCCATTTTTCCCATTCCTGTTCCCCCCTTCCCATTTTTCCCATTTCCCCCATTTCCCGTTTCTCCCATTTCCTCCATTCCATTTTCCCCCCTCCCGTTCCCGTTGTTTCCCATTCCCATGGTTTTTTTCCCCGTTTTCCACTCCCGTTTTTCCCGGTATTTCCCATTGTTTTCCCGCAGTTTCCCGTTGTTTTTCCCGTTGTTTTTCCCGGATTTTCCCCTCACCGGGAAGCAGAGCCCCTGGCGCAGCCTGCGGTGGTGCCGGAGGTGCTGGAGCGATCCTCGGAATTCCGGGAGCGAAGAGCATCCCGCAGGATCCGCACTGCCGGGCGCCCAGCTGCCGCTGCCCCGCGTCCTGCCGGGAACGACGACGGGAACGGGAATGACGACGGGAATAATGGGAAAGGGGGAACGACGGGAATGGGGGGACGACGGGAATGGGGGGGACGACGGGAATGGGGGGACGACGGAATAATGGGAAAAATGGGAATGGGGAACAATGGGAACAACAGGAAATACGGGAATGGGGAATAACGGGAATGGGGGGAAAACAATGGGAATGGGAAACAATGGGAAGCAACGGGAATAACCGGAATGGGGAACAACGGGAATAACGGGAGAAACAACAGGAACAATGGGAATTACGGGGAACGACGGGGAAAACACAATGGGAAATACGGGAATGGGGGGAAAACAATGGGAATGGGAAACAAAGGGAACAACGGGAACAGGGGAAAACAACGGGAATAACGGAATGGGGAACGACGGGAACAATGGGAATAACGGGAATGGGGAATACGGGAATGACAACGGAATGGGGAAACAATGAGAATAACAGGAACGGGGAATGACGGGAATGAGGAATGGCGGGAAATACGGGAATGGGGAATGACAGGAATGAGAAACAACAGGAACAACGGAATGACGGGAATGAGAAACAACGGGAATAATGGGAACAACAGGAATGGGAAACAACGGGAATAATGGGAATGGGAAACAACGGAACAACGGGAATGGGGAAACAACGGGAACAATGGGAATGGGAAACAATGGGAATAACGGGAACAGGGGAAAAACAACGGGAACAACGGGAACGGGGAATACGGGAATGGGAAAACCAACGGAATAACGGGAATTGGGGGGAAAAACAATAGGAATGCGGATGGGAAACAACGGGAATGGAAACACAGGAACGGGGAGGAAAAAAAATGGGAATGGGGAGAAAAACATGGGAATGAGGAAAAACGGGAAAAATGGAAATGAGGGGAAAACGGGAATGTGGGAAAAAAAGGGAAACAACGGGAATGAGGGGTAAACAGGAATGAGGGAATGATGGAACGCCAGGAAAAGCGGGAATGAGGGAATGCTGGGAATGGGGGGGAAAACGGGTTTCCCAAATTCCCAGAATTCCCGATTTTCCCGCCCTGCCCCGCAACCCCTCGGGTTCTCCCGGGGAATTCCCCGTCCCGAGGAACGTTCCGGAATTCCCGAACCCCCCCCCGGAGCTCACGATGATCATCTGATCCTGGGAATGCTGCGAGGATTCCTTGGATTTCCTGGGAGCTTTCACAGAGCGCAGAAAGGAGCCGGGAGCTCCTGCAGGGGCCTGGGAAAAAAAACGGGAAAAGATGGGAAAACAGCGGAAAAAAACGGAAAAAATGAGGAAAAGGGGGGGAAAGATAAAAAGGGGGGAAAGGGAAAAAAGGGGAAAAAAAGGGGAAAAAAAAAAAAAGGGGAAAAAAAAAAAAGGGAAAAAAAAAAAGG
>JBBAXF010000252.1:0-33712 GCA_037837765.1 Delichon dasypus | reverse complement strand
TCCCATGGGTGGGAGGGTCCCACGGGTGGGGGGTGTCTCGGGGGTGGTTCCCACGGGTGGGAGTGGTCCCACGGGTGGGGTGTGTCTCTGGGGGGGGGTCCCATGGGTGGGGGGGGGACTCTGGGGGGTTCCCATGGGTGGGGGGGGGTCCCATGGGTGGGGGGTGTCTCTGGGTGGGGTCCCATGGGTGGGGGGTGGTTCCCATGGGTGGGAGTGGTCCCATGGGTGGGGGGGGGGTGTCCCACGGGTGGGGTGTGTCTCTGAGGGGGGGTCCCATGGGTGGGGGGGTCCCATGGGTGGGGGATGTCTCTGGGGAGGTTCCCATGGGTGGGGGGGGTCCCATGGGTGGGGGGGTCCCACGGGTGCCTGACCCCCCCCGTGCCCCTCCCCCAGCCGCCAACGGCCCCCCGGTGCTGGTGAAGCGCGAGCGGGAGGCGGAGCTGAAGGAGCCGCGGGGGGGGGAGGTGATCTGCATCGACGACTGAGGGAGGGGGAGGGGCCGCCGCCCCTCCCTCCCCCACCCCCCCCCCCTCCCCCTCCCCAGGAGTCACCCCGGAGCAGGGTGGGGGAGGGGCAGCGCCCCGGCTTGGGGGGGGAGGGGCGGGGGTGGGGGTGGGGCTGGGTGGGGGTTTTTTTGGGGGGGTGGGGGGGTGTGGGGGAGGGGCGGTGCGATTATAAATATGAATTATATAAATATGAATTTATCCGGGCTGGGGGAGGGGCCGGGCTCCCCGCGGGGTCTCCCCAGGGCCCCTCCCCCCCGCCCCACCCCCTCCCCCCGCCCCTCCCCCGCCCCCCCCCCCCGCCCCCCCCGGGCTCTTGTTTAACCGCAGCGAATAAACCCCGGATCCTTCCTTGGCTACCGAACCTGGCTCCGCGCTGGCCACCGGCCCGGGGGGCGTGGCTACCGCGCGGGGGGGGCGTGGCGACCGTGGGAATGGTCGTGGCTACCGTGGCTACCGTGGAGATGGTTGTGGCTACTGTGTGGGGAGGGGCGTGGCTACCGTGGAGGGGGGCGTGGCTACTGTGGGAATGGTTGTGGCTACCGTGGCAGTGGTCATGGCTACCATGGGGATGGTCATGGACACCGTGGCTACCATGGGAATGGTCGTGGCTACCACGGGGATGGTTGTGGCTACCATGAGAATGGTCATGGCTACCATGGGAATGGTCACGGACACTGTGGCTACCATGGGAATGGTCATGGCTACTGCGTGGGAGGTTGTGGCTACTGTGGGAATGGTCGCGGTTACCGTGGGTGGGGCGTGGTTACCATGGAGATGGTTGTGGCTACCGTGGGAATGGTCATGGCTACCGTGGGGATGGTCTTGGCCACTGTGGCCACCACGGCCGTGGTCACCTGGGATCGGTGGCCACTGTGGGGCCCAGCGTGGCCACCGCGGGTTGCGCTCACTCCCTGCTCGTGGCCACCGTGGCGATGCCGAGGGGGGGCAGCGCGGCCTTGCGGGGGAGGTTTTTCCGGTTTTTGAAGTTTTTTAGAGGCGTTTTGCCCAAATTTCCTCATTTTGGGGTTGGGAGGGTGCTGGAGGACTGAGGGACCATCGAGACGGGCCCTGGAGGACTGAGCGTTGCACCGGAAAAACCATAGAGAGGAGCGCTGGCAGGAGGAGCAGAACTTCCGGTTTCCTGGAGGAACCATAGAGACACCCGCTGGAGGACTGAGCGTCACTTCCGGTCCGCCTCACCTTGGAGGCGGGCTCTCCTCTGCCCACGTGATCGCGCGACCGGCTCTGATTGGTGGGCGGGCGACGCTCTGAACCAATGAGGCGGCGGGGCGGGCACTGAGGGCGGGGCACGTGACCGGAAGAGAAGCGGGAGCGTCGCTATGGTGAGAACTGGGATGGACTGGGAGGAACTGGGAGCGACTGGGAGCGACTGGGAGCAACTGGGAGAGACTGGGAGGAACTGGGAGAGACTGGGGGGACCGGTGGGGCCTGGGGGGTGCGGCTCTGGGTGTTGCCGGTTTGACACTGGTCCATACTGGTTTATACTGGTCCGGACTGGTTGCAGACGTCGGCGCTGACGCAGGGCCTGGAGCGGCTCCCGGCTCAGGCCGGGTATCTCGTCATCAGCGACGGCGCCGTGCTGGCGGTGAGGGGTCCCCAAAAATGAGGGGAGGGGTCCCCAAAAAATGAGGGAGGGGGGAGCAAAAATTTTGGGAGTTCCTAAATTTGGGGAGGGGTCCCTAAAAAAAAAAAAAAAATTGGGGGGGGCAAGGGGAAACAACAAATTGAGGGAGGGGTCCCAAAATTATGGGGGGTTCCTAAAATCTAGGGGATCCCAAAAAATTGGGGGAGGGGGAGGAAAATTTGGGGGGGGTTCCCAGACATTTTTGGGATTCCTAAATTTGGGGAGGGGTCCCTAACAAAATGGGGGAGGAGGAGGAAATTTGGGGGTTCCCAGG
Organism: Delichon dasypus; assembly: GCA_037837765.1. Lineage (NCBI taxonomy): Eukaryota > Metazoa > Chordata > Aves > Passeriformes > Hirundinidae > Delichon > Delichon dasypus. The sequence goes on along the minus strand of JBBAXF010000252.1, from coordinate 31,287 downwards.
GTTTTTTTTTTAGGGGGGAGTTTTTTGGGATTTTTTCCCTCTGGGAGGCTCCAATTTTGGGGGGATTTTGGAGTGAAAGTTTCCCCAAAATTTTGGGGAATTTTGGGAATATTTGGGGTGGGTTTGGGGGGGTCCTCAGGGGTTTTTTGGGGGGGGTGATTTTTTTGCTTTTTGGTGCCAGTTTTGGGGTGGGTTTTTTTGGGTGCTCTCCTAAATTTTTTTTTTTTTTTTTTTTTTTTTTTTTTTTAAATTTATTTTAAAACGAGAATTCCCAGAAATTTTGGGAATTTTTTGGGGATGTCCTTGGGTCTTTTTGGGGGGGGGGGATACTGGGTGGGTTTTTAAAATTTATTTTGGGATTTTTTTTCCCCTACTCTGTCCCAATTTTGGGGGGGATCTTCACCTGGGAATTCCCGAAAATTTGGGGCAATTTTTAGGGGACGTCTTTGAGTCTTTTTTTGGGTGGTTTCAGGTTTTTTTGGGTCGTTTTTCTGTGATTTGGGGGTGGTTTTTTTGTGGTTTTGGGGTTTTTTTGTGTGGTTTTTGGTTTTTTTTGTGTGGTTTTGGGGTTTTTTTGTGTGGTTTTTGGGTGGTTTTTGGTTGGGTTTGGGTGTTTTTTGGGTGGTTTCGGGTGTTTTTAGGTGATTTTTGGTTGGTTTTCGGGCCGTTTGGGGTAATTTTGGGGTGGTTTTAGGTGTTCAAAGTGCTTTTGGGATGTTTTCGGTTGGGTTTTAGGTGGTTTCAGGTGGTTCTGGGTGGGGTTTTTTTGGGGAATTTCTCCCTCCCTGGTTTTTTCTTTTTCCCGGGGTTCTCCAGCTGAGAATTCCCCCAAAAAATTTTTTTTCCCCTCAGTCCTCGGGGGACCTGGAGAACGACGAGCACACGGCCACCGTCCTGCAGGGCCTGGTGGCCACGGCCCTGGGGCTGCGCCTGCCCCGCGGCCACGAGCCGCCCTTCCGGCGCCTCTCGGGTGAGGGACGCGCCCCAGGTGTCCCCAGGTGTCCCCAGGTGTCACCAGGTGACAGGTGGCACCAAAGTGGCACCAAAAGCGGCCCCAGGGGGGATTTGGGGGGGAGTTGAGGGGGTCAGTGTCCCCAAAATTGTCCCCAGGGTCACCAAAGTGTCCCCAGAGCGTCACCAGGGGCGGCAGGTGGCACCAGAGTGGCAAAAAGTGGCGCCAGAAGGAGCCCCAGGGTGGATTTCAGGGAGTTCCGAGCACTCCAGTGTCCCCACAATTGTCCCCAGGGCCATCAGAGTGTCCCCAAAGTGTCCCCAGGGCTCTGTGGGTGGCCCTGTCCCCATTGTGTCCCTGTCCCTGATGGCCCTGGGGACACCGGGCACGCCGAGGGTGGCACTGTCCCCATTGTGTCCCTGTCCCTGATGGCCCTGGGGACACCGGGCACGCCGAGGGTGGCACTGTCCCCGTTGTGTCCCTGTCCCTGATGGCCCTGGGGACACCGGGCACGCCGAGGGTGGCACTGTCCCCGTTGTGTCCCTGGCCCTGATGGCCCTGGGGACACCGGGCACGCCGAGGGTGGCACTGTCCCCGTTGTCCCCAGTGGTGTTTGGCGAGCACTCCCTCCTCGTCACCGTCTCGGGACAGAAACTCTTCGTGGTCAAGCGCCAGCACCACGTCCAGGAGCCGGTGGCCGTGTGAAGAATCGTCCCCAGAGTGTCCCCGGAGTGTCCCCGGAGGCGGTGGCACCGCTCCCGGCCGCCTTCTCCTGTCCCCAAAGTGTCCCCAAGTCCCCCCCACCCCAGCGTGGGGACAATAAACGATGTCCGAGGGCGGCTTGGGTGCTGTGTGAGCTCCTTGGGGACCTCAGGTGGCATCAGGGGACATCCAGGCCACCCTTGGGGACATCCAGGTGGCATCAGGGGACATCCAGGACCCCTTGGGGACATCCAGGTGACATCAGGGGACATCTAGGCCACCCTTGGGGACATCCAGGTGGCATCCAGGACCCCTTGGGGACATCCAGGTGACATCAGGGGACATCCAGGTGACATCCAGGCCACCCCTGGGGACATCCAGGCCACCCTTGGTGACATCCAGGCCACCCCTGGGGACATCCCAGTGACATCCAGGTCTCTTTATTGGCAATAAATAACAGGGACACAGGTGCCACCCTTGTCCCCAACGTCCCCAACCCGGAGGTGGCACCGCAGGCCCCTCCCCACCCCCTCCCACTTTGGCTCGGGGACATTTCCCCGATGTCCCCAAAGGTCCCCAAAATCCCGACCACGAAGGCGAGCACGGCTCCAGGCCGCGTCCCCAAGGTGTCCCCAAGGTGTCCCCAAGGTGTCCCCAAGGTGTCCCCAAGGTGTCCCCAAGGTCCCCTCCATGGCACGTGGCAGTGGCAGCGACCCCCCCCCCCCATTGTCCCCAAGGCTCTGGGGACACCGGCGGTGGCCCTGTCCCCAATGTCCCCAATGTCCCCAAGGCTCTGGGGGTGGCCCTGTCCCCAATGTCCCCATTGTCCCCAAGGCTCTGGGGGTGGCCCTGTCCCCTTGGTCCCTGTCCCCAATGTCCTGGGAGCGGCCCTGAGGCTCTGGGGACACCGGCGGTGGCCCTGTCCCCATTGTCCCCAAGGTGTCCCCGCTGTCCTGGTGCCACCCCAGCCACGTCCCCAAGGTGTCCCCAGGTGTCACTTGACGGGTGGCACCACCAGCACCTTGCACTCCCTCTTGGCGATCTTGTCCAGGGCCAGCACGGCTTTGTCCCCCGCGGGCAGGTACAGGGGGCGTCCCACCGGGGAGCCCACGGGCGGCGTGATGGCCCTGCGCTCCATGACACTGCCGGACCTGGGGACAGGGACACCTGGGTCACCTCAATGTCACCTGTGTGTCACCTGTGTCACCTGTGTGTCACCTGTGTGTCACCCACAGCGTCCCTGTGTCACCCACAGTGTCACCCCGGGGTGATGGCCCTGCGCTCCATGACACTGCCGGACCTGGGGACAGGGACACCTGGGTCACCTGTGTGTCACCTGTGTGTCACCTGTGTGTCACCCACAGTGTCACCCCAGGGTGATGGCCCTGCGCTCCATGACACTGCCGGACCTGGGGACAGGGACACCTGGGTCACCTGTGTGTCACCTGTGTGTCACCTGTGTGTCACCCACAGTGTCACCCCAGGGTGATGGCCCTGCGCTCCATGACGCTGCCGGACCTGGGGACAGGGACACCTGTGTCACCTGTGTCACCTGTGTGTCACCTGTGTGTCACCCACAGCGTCCCTGTGTCACCCACAGTGTCACCCCGGGGTGATGGCCCTGCGCTCCATGACACTGCCGGACCTGGGGACAGGGACACCTGGGTCACCTGTGTGACCTGTGTGTCACCCACAGCGTCCCTGTGTCACCCACAATGTCACCCCGGGGTGATGGCCCTGCGCTCCATGACGCTGCCGGACCTGGGGACAGGGACACCTGGGTCACCTGGGTCACCTGTGTCACCTGTGTGTCACCTGTGTGTCACCTGTGTGATCTGTGTGTCACCTGTGTCACCTGTGTGTCACCCGCAGTGTCACCCACAGCGTCCCTGTAACACCCCCAGTGTCATCTCTGTCACCTCAGTGTTACCTGTGTCACCCCCAGTCTCCTTTTGTCACAGCCCAGTCCCCCCCCAATCCCCTCCCAGTTCATCCCAGTCCATCCCAGTCCATCCCAGTCCCATCCCAGTCCCATCCCAGTTCATCCCAGTCCATCCCAGTCCATCCCAGTCCCATCCCAGTCCCATCCCAGTTCATCCCAGTCCCATCCCAGTCCATCCCAGTCCCATCCCAGTCTATCCCAGTTCCCTCCCAGTCCCATCCCAGTCCCCCCCAGTCCCCCCCAATCCCCTCCCAGTGCTCCCAGTACCTCATGAGGTGGCTGCGGGCCGGCTGCTGGTGGGAGAAGGACTGGGAGCGGCCCAGCCCGGCCACCAGCTCGCGCACGGCCGGGGAGCTGGGGCTGCTCTTCCGGGAGAGCGGGCGCGCCTCGGGCGGGGCGCTGCTGACACTGGCCGTGAACTGCAGCTTCAGCTTCATGTGCTGCGACAGCTGGGACAGACCGGGAGTCACTGGGACGGACTGGGAGTCACTGGGACGGACTGGGACAGACTGGGACAGACTGGGACAGACTGGGAGTCACTGGGAGGGCACTGGGAGGGAGGCGCTGCTGACACTGGCCGTGAACTGCAGCTTCAGCTTCATGTGCTGCGACAGCTGGGGCAGACCGGGAGTCACTGGGACGGACTGGGAGTCACTGGGACGGACTGGGACAGACTGGGAGTCACTGGGACAGACTGGGACAGACTGGGGGATACTGGGACAGACTGGGACAGACTGGGAGTCACTGGGACAGACTGGGAGTCACTGGGACAGACTGGGGGATACTGGGAGGGAGGCGCTGCTGACACTGGCCGTGAACTGCAGCTTCAGCTTCATGTGCTGCGACAGCTGGGGACAGACCGGGAGTCACTGGGACGGACTGGGAGTCACTGGGATGGACTGGGAGGCACTGGGACAGACTGGGAGGGAGGCGCTGCTGACACTGGCCGTGAACTGCAGCTTCAGCTTCATGTGCTGCGACAGCTGGGACAGACTGGGAGTCACTGGGACGGACTGGGGGATACTGGGACAGACTGGGAGTCACTGGGATGGACTGGGACAGACTGGGACAGACTGGGAGTCACTGGGACAGACGGGGATACTGGGACAGACTGGGAGTCACTGGGATGGACTGGGAGTCACTGGGACAGACCGGGAGTCACTGGGATGGACTGGGGGATACTGGGACAGACTGGGACAGACTGGGACAGACTGGGACAGACTGGGGGATACTGGGACAGACTGGGGGATACTGGGACAGACTGGGAGTCACTGGGAGTCACTGGGAGTCACTGGGACAAGCTGGGACAGACTGGGATAGACTGGGAGTCACTGGGACAGACTGGGAGTCACTGGGAGGGGACTGGGGATACTGGGAGGGGACTGGGAGGGCACTGGGAGTTACTGGGAAGGGGTTTTGGGATTACTGGGAGGGGACTGGGGGTTACTGGGAGGGCACTGGGATGGAGCTTTAGGGGGACTGGGAGGGACTGGGAGGGACTGGGATGGGATTTGGGGGATACTGGGAGGACACTGGGCTGGCATTGCTGGCACTGGGGTGACAGGAGGTGACACGGGGTGGCACAGGTGACACTGGGGTGACACTGAGGTGGCACAGGTGACACACAGGTGGCACTGACCTCGAAGAGGCCAGCCTGCAGCGCCTGGAACGGCGATACTGGGGATACTGGGATTGGGATAACAGGGACAGGGATGGCACAGGTGACACTGGGGTGGCACAGGTGACACAGGGGGTGGCACAGGTGACACAGGTGACACACAGGTGTGGCACTGACCTCGAAGAGGCCGGCCCGCAGCACCTGGAACAGCGATACTGGGGATACTGGGATTGGGATAATGGGCACAGGGGTGGCACAGGTGACACTGGGGTGGCACAGGTGACACAGGGGGTGGCACAGGTGACACAGGTGACACACAGGTGTGGCACTGACCTCGAAGAGGCCGGCCCGCAGCGCCTGGAACGGGGATACTGGGGATACTGGGATTGGGATAACAGGGACAGGGATGGCACAGGTGACACTGGGATGGCACAGGTGACACTGGGGTGGCACAGGTGACACAGAGGTGACACACAGGTGGCACAGGTGACACACAGGTGGCACTGACCTCGAAGAGGCCGGCCCGCAGCGCCTGGAATGGGGATACTGGGGATGGGATAATGGGCACAGGGATGGCAGAGGTGACACTGGGGTGGCACAGGTGACAGAGAGGTGACACAGAGGTGACACAGGTGACACACAGGTGACACTGGGGTGGCACAGGTGACACTGGGGTGGCACAGGTGACACAGGTGACACACAGGTGGCACTGACCTCGAAGAGGCTGGCCCGCAGCGCCTGGAACGGGGATACTGGGGACGGGATAACAGGGACAGGGATGGCACAGGTGACACTGGGGTGGCACAGGTGACAATGGGGTGACACTGGGGTGGCACAGGTGACACACAGGGGTGGCACTGACCTCGAAGAGGCCGGCCCGCAGCACCTGGAACAGCGATACTGGGGATACTGGGATTGGGATAATGGGCACAGGGGTGGCACAGGTGACACTGGGGTGGCACAGGTGACACTGGGGTGGCACAGGTGACACAGAGGTGACACACAGGTGGCACTGACCTCGAAGAGGCCGGCCCACAGCGCCTGGAATGGGGATACTGGGGATACTGGGATTGGGATAACAGGGACAGGGATGGCACAGGTGACACTGGGATGGCACAGGTGACACTGGGGTGGCACAGGTGACACAGAGGTGACACACAGGTGGCACAGGTGACACACAGGTGGCACTGACCTCGAAGAGGCCGGCCCGCAGCGCCTGGAATGGGGATACTGGGGATACTGGGATTGGGATAACAGGGACAGGGATGGCACAGGTGACACTGGGATGGCACAGGTGACACTGGGGTGGCACAGGTGACACAGAGGTGACACACAGGTGGCACAGGTGACACACAGGTGGCACTGACCTCGAAGAGGCCGGCCCGCAGCGCCTGGAAGGACAGACGGAAGGTGCGGGCGCTGCCCTTGCGGGAGTAGCCCAGGTTGGTGAGCGGAGAGTGACACACGAGCGAGTCCAGAGCGCCCCGGGAGCGGCCTGGGGGGAAAGGGGATTCGGGGAATTCGGGAAAATTCGGGGAAATTCGGGAATTCTGGGGGATTCGGGAATTCAGGAATTACTGGGGAATTTGGGGAAATTCAGGGATTCCTGGGATCTGTGTCGCCAGCGGCCTCGGGTGTGCATGTGAGGCGCACGGCTGGGAAATCCTGCAGGTCCCCAATGTCCCCAGTGTCCCCGATGTCCCCAGATGTCACCAGTGTCCCCATTGTCCCCAAATGTCTCCAGTGTCCCCAATGTCCCCATTGTCTCTGGTGTCCCCAATGTCCCCAAATGTCTCCACTGACCCAGTGTCCCCAGTGTCCCCAATGTCTCTGGTGTCCCCACTGTCCCCAAATGTCCCCATTGCCGCCAGTGTCCCCACTGTCCCCAATGTCCTCAACATCCTCAATGTCCCCATTGTCCCCAATGTCCCTCAATGTCCCCACAGTGTCCCCATTGCCGCCAATGTCCCCAGTGTCCTCAATGTCCCTGGTGTCCCCAATGTCCCCAATGTCCCCATTGTCCCCAATCACCCCACTGTCCCCAATGTCCCCAATGTCCCCACTGCCCCCAATGTCCCCAACGTCCTCAATGTCCCCAATGTCCCCAATGTCCCCATTGTCCCCAATGTCCCCAGTGTCCCCAATGTCCCCAATGTCCCCAGTGTCCCCAGTGTCCCCACTGTCCCCAGTGTCCCCAATGTCCCCACTGTCCCCAGTGTCCCCAATCCCCCCGGTGTCCCCACTGTCCCCAATCCCCCCAATCCCCCCAATCCCCCCGGTGTCCCCAGGTGTCCCCACCGGCGGTGGCCTCAGGTGTCCACACCAGCCTGACGGCCAGGAAGTCCTGCAGGTCGTTGAGCAGGGTGTAGGTGACGGTGAAGCGCTGCAGGGCCACCACGGGCGACTCGCAGGTGGCCGTCATGACGAAGCGCGGCCGCTCCAGGCGGATGCTCGGCAGCCTGAGGGGACAGCGGGGACACCCAGGTGGCACCGTGGGGACACCTCCGAGGGAGCCACAGAAGGTTCTGGGGGTGTGGTGGCACTGGGACAGGAGGTGACAGTGAGGGGACACGAGGGGGGTGGCACATGGAGGGGTGACCAGGAGGGTTTGGGGACATCATGGGGACATTGGAGACATGGTGGTGGCACCTCGGGGACACCTCCGAGGGAGCCACAGAGGAGCCCCAGACGCTCTGAGGATGAAGGGACATGGGGACAGTGAGGTGACAGTGAGGGGACACGAGGGGGTGGCATGTGGAGGGGCAGCCAGGAGGGTCTGGAGGGTTTGGGGACATCAGGGGGACATTGGGGACACTGAGGTGGCACCTTGGGGACACCTCCGAGGGAGCCCCAGAGGAGCCCCAGAAGCTCTGAGGATGAAGGGACATGGGGACAGTGAGGTGACAGTGAGGGGATACGAGGGTGTGGCACATGGAGGGGTGACCAGGAGGGTTTGGGGACATCATGGGGACATTGGGGACACTGAGGTGGCACCTTGGGGACACCTCCGAGGGAGCCCCAGAGGAGCCCCAGACGCTCTGAGGATGAAGGGACATGGGGACAGGAGGTGACAGTGAGGGGACACAAGGTGGTGGCACATGGAGGGGTGACCAGGAGGGTTTGGGGACATCATGGGGACATTGGAGACATGGTGGTGGCACCTTGGGGACACCTCCGAGGGAGCCACAGAAGGTTCTGGGGGTGTGGTGGCACTAGGAAGGAGGTGACAGTGAGGGGACACGAGGGGGTGGCACATGGAGGAGTGACCAGGAGGGTTTGGGGACATCATGGGGACATGGTGGTGGCACCGTGTGACACCTCCAGGGACACCCAGAGGAGCCCCAGAGAGCGGTGACACCAGGACAGGGAGGTGACACCGAGGCGGTGGCACCACAGGGGGTTCTGGTGGCCTTGGGGACACCGAGGTGACACCCAGGTGACACCCAGGTGACACCGGGTGACACTCACCGGTAGTGGGTGACGATGCTGTTGGTGAAGGGCAGCTTGGGCGTCGACCACCGCACCACGGCCACCAGCGGCACCTCAAGGCCCTGCTTGGGGACAGCGCTGTCACCTCCCTGCCACCCTCCCTGCCACCCGTGGGGCGGCCCCCGTGTCCCCAACGTCCCCAAGGCCACCGGGGACAACGGGGGCTGTCACCGAGCCCGGGGACATGGCGGTCAAGGGCGGCTGGGTGGCATCTTGGGGGGCTTGGTGGCTTTGGGTTGGTGGCCCTGAGTGTCCCCAACCCCTAAATGCCAACAGGGATTGTCCCCAACCCAGATTTGGGGACAGGTTTGGTGCCACCAAAGTGCGACGAGTCCCTCTGGCTGAGCCCGGTGGCCCTGGCTGGCTGTCCCCAGGTGTCCCCAGGTGTCCCCAGGTGTCCCCAAGTGTCCCCTGGTGTCCCCAGGTGTCCCCAAGTGTCCCAAAGCCACCCCAAACCCTTCAGGGATGCCCAAGGATTGTCCCCAACCCTGACTTGGGGACAGGTTTGGTGCCACCAAGGTGGGACGAGTCCCTCTGGGTGAGCCTGGTGGCCCTGGCTGGCTGTCCCCAAGTGTCCCCTGGTGTCCCCAAGGCCACCCAGGTGTCCCCTGGTGTCCCCAACCCCTAAATACCAACAGGGATTGTCCCCAACCCCGACTTGGGGACAGGTTTGGTGCCACCAAGGTGGGACGAGTCCCTCTGGGTGAGCCTGGTGGTCCTGGCTGGCTGTCCCCAGGTGTCCCCAGGTGTCCCCAGGTGTCCCCAAGTGTCCCCTGGTGTCCCCAGGTGTCCCCAGGTGTCCCCAAGTGTCCCCAAGTGTCCCAAAGCCACCCCAAACCCTTCAGGGATGCCCAAGGATTGTCCCCAACCCCAACCTGGGGACACTTTTGGTGCCACCAAGGTGGGACAGAGCCCCTTGGCTGAGCCCGGTGGCCCTGGCTGGCTGTCCCCAGGTGTCCCCAGGTGTCCCCAGGTGTCCCCTCACCTCCTTGGCGTCGCGGGGCGGCCGCTCGGGCGCCTGCAGCTGGAACAGGAAGTTCTGCTCCTCCAGGGCGCTCAGGGGACACGGCCACCGCGAGTGACAGCCGGGGACACGGCAGAAGGCGCCCACGGGGACCTCGCCCGAGTGGTGGCTGCCAGGGGACACCCAGGGGACACTCAGGGGATGGGTGCCACCCCCAAGGTCCCCATGGTGTCCCCAAGGTGCCCACATTGTCCCCAATGTCCCCACATTGTCCCCAATGTCCCCACATTGTCCCCAAGGTCCCCACACTGTCCCCAAGGTCCCCACACTGTCCCCAAGGTGTCCCCGAGGTCTGCACGTTGTCCCCATGTTCTCCTCCCATCCCTGAGGTCCCCACAACGTCCCCAGGTGTCCCCACGATGTCCCCATGATGTCCCTGCAGCGTCTCTAGCTGTCCCCATGATGTCCCCAAGTGTCCCCGCAGTGTCCCCAGCTGTCCCCACAGTGTCCCCACAATGTCCCCAGGTGTCCCAACGATGTCTCCAGTGTCCCCAGGTGTCCCCAGCTGTCCCCAGGTATCCCTGCAGTGTCCCCAGGTGTCCCCAGCTGTTCCCAGGTGTCCCCACAATGTCCCCACAATGTCCCCAGCTGTCCCCAGCTGTCCCCAGGTGTCCACAGGTGTCCCTACAGTGTCCCCAGGTGTCCCCACGATGTCCCCAGGTGTCCCCAGGTGTCCCCGCGCTCACCACACGTCGTCCACGAGCAGCACGGAGCCGTCGGGCATCACGGGCAGGTAACTGGCGTTGAAATTGGGGAGCACCTGAACGTCCCACACGGAGAGCTCGTCCTGGGAGCTGCCGTTGGCCACTGGGGACACGGGGACATTGGGGACATTGGGGACAGTGGGGGGATTGGGACATTGGGGACAGTGGGGACATTGGGACAGTGGGGACAGTGGGGGGATTGGGGACACTGGGACAGTGGGGACATTGGGGACATTGGGGACATTGGGGGACATTGGGGACAGTGGGGACAGTGGGGACAGTGGGACAGTGGGGACAATGGGGGGATTGGGGACATTGGGGACATTGGGGACATTGGGGACAATGGGGACATTGGGGACATCGGGGACATTGGGGACACTAGGACATTGGGAACATTGGGGACACAGGACAGCAGGGGCCATCAGAGTATTTGGGGACATCGAGGACATTGAGGATTTGGGGACACCAGGGGACATTGAGGGTGGCCCTCCCTGCTTTGTCCCCACCCCCCAATGTCCCCAATGTCCCCCGTGTCCCCGATGTCCCCAGCTGTCACCTTTGAGCACGGTCAGGTATTTGCCGGACACGGTCACCTGGCGGCAGCGGACACGGGGGGGTGGCAGCACCGTCAGCAGCGTGGACACTGTGGGGACACCAGGGGACACTTGGGGACACCTGGGGACACCTGGGGACACCAGGGGACACTGTGGGGACACCTGGGGACACCTGGGGACACCTGGGGACAGCCAGCCAGGGCCACCGGGATCAACCAAGGGGCTCTGTCCCACCTTGGTGGCACCAAACCTGTCCCCAAGTCGGGGTTGGGGACAATCCTTGGGGGTCCCTGAAGGGGTTGGGGGTGGCCTTGGGGACACCTGGGGACACTTGGGGACACCAGAGGAGGGGAGGGGACACTTGGGGACACTTTGAGGACCTCACCTCGTGCCTCGAAGGCTCCGTGGGGACACCTGTGGTGGCACTGAGGGGACACCTGGGGTCACTTGGGGGTGGCGCCACTGAGGAGGGGACACTCAGGGGACACCAGAGGAGGGGAGGTGACACTTTGGGGACATTTGGGGACCTCACCTTGTGCCTTGAAGGCTCCGTGCTGCTGCCGGAACACCTGGCCGGGGGCGCGGCCCTGGAGCAGCCTCAGGTACCCGCCTGTCCCTGTCCCCGTCACCGTCACCTGTCCCGGCGCCGTCCCCTCCTGCAGCTCCGCTGGCTCCGTGTCGCGCTGCCACACCGTCACCACGATCTGGGGACACGCGCGGGGCGGCCAGCGCGTCACCAAAGTGTCCCCAGGTGTCACCTCCAAACGTCACCTCCAAACGTCACCTCCCCTGCCCAGAACAGTGTCCCCAATGTCCCCACTGTCCCCAATCCCCCCAATGTCCCCAATGTCCCCAATGTCCCAATGTCCCATTGTCCCCAGCGTCCCCACTGTCCCCTCTGTCCCCATTGTCCCCATTGTCCCCAATGTCCCCAGTGTCCCCATTGTCCCCAAATGTCCCCACTGTCCCCAATGTCCCCAATGTCCCCAATGTCCCCACTGTCCCCACTGTCCCCACTGTCCCCATTGTCCCCAATGTCCCCATTGTCCCCAATGTCCCCACTGTCCCCACTGTCCCCACTGTCCCCAGTGTCCCCATTGTCCCCATTGTCCCCAATGTCCCCACTGTCCCCACTGTCCCCAATGTCCCCACTGTCCCCAAATGTCCCCAACGTCCCCAGTGTCCCCATTGTCCCCACTGTCCCCATTGTCCCCATTGTCCCCAATGTCCCCAATCCCCCAGCTGTCCCCAGTGTCCCCAATGTCCCCAGTGTCCCCAATCCCCCCAATGTCCCCACTGTCCCCAATGTCCCCATTGTCCCCATTGTCCCCAATGTCCCCAATGTCCCCAATGTCCCCAATGTCCCCGCTGTCCCCACCTTGGCCTTGGCGGTGCCGGGCGGGAGCCGATCCAGGGCCACGGTGAGCGGGAAAATGACCTCATCTGAGGAGACGATGGGATCGTCCACGGGGAGCTGGGAACGGGGCAAAAAACGGGAAAAATGGGAAAAAAAATGGGAAAGAAATGGGGAAAAATGGAGAAAAATGGGGGGAAATGGGGGAAAAACAGGGAAAAAATGGGAATAAACAGTAAAAAAAAAGAGGAGAAATGGAAAAAAAAAGGAAAAAAAAAAAAGAAAAGAAAAATGGGGAAAAAATGGAAAAAAATTGGGAGAAACCAGAAAGAAACGGGAAAAATGGGGGAAAAAAATCGGGAAAAAATGGGGAAAAAAACCAGGAAAACCGGAACGTCCCCATCCCCAAGATTCCCAAATTTCCTGAATCCCTCCGTGCTCACCCCAGCCCCAGCGCATCCTGGGGCTCCTGGGATTTGCATCGGGAATTCCTGGAAAAATGGGCAAGAGGGGGAAAATGGGGAAAAAAAATGGGAAAAAATGGGAAAAAAAACAGAAAAAAATGGAAAAATCCTGGGAAAAACTGGAAAGAAACAGGAAAAACGGGGAAAAAAAACCCCACGGAAATATATATTGAAAAAAAAGGGGAAAAAACGGGAAAACTCCAGGAAACCTGGATCTTCTCCATCCCAAATTTCCCCAAATCTCCCCAAATCCCCCCGTGCTCACCCCAGCGCCGGCGCTTCCCGGCGGGCCCCTGGAATGCGTCAGCAGCGCGCGGCATTCCCGGAAAACCGGCGGCTCCCCGGGATCCTCCTGCGCCTCGTTCCCGAAATTCCCGGGATTTTCCTCGCTCTCCTCCTCATCCCGGTTTTTGCCGGCGTCGTCCCCGCAGGTGACGGTGGCCAGGGCGGACAGGGACGAGGCCAGCTGCGTCCAGGGCGATTTTCCCGGCACGTTGCCGGGGATTTTGTCGGAATTCCCGGGGATTTTGTCGGGATTCCCGGGGTTTTTGTCGGGATTTCCCGGGTTTTTGTCGGGATTTCCCGGGTTTTTCCTCAGGACCAGCAGGAAGCGCACGGTCTCGCCCAGGTAAAGGTGATTCCGGCGCAGGCAGCGATCGATATCCCGAGGATTCTCCGGCCAGGAATTCCCGGGGAGGGAAGGGAACGGCCGGGAAGTACATGGAGTAATCGCATTGGGATTCCATGGGGAGAAAAGCGGGGAAAAAACGGGGAGGAAACGGGAAAAAACGGGGGGAAATGTGGGGAAAATACGGGGGGGGAATGGGGAAAGATGGAGGGGAAGAAATGGAAAAAGAGAGGGGAAAATGGGGAAAAAATTAGGGGGGGAAAAGGGAAAAATAGGAGGGAAAATGAGGGAAAATTGAAAAAAAAATTTGGGAAAGTAGGAGGGGAAATGGGGAAAAATTGAGAGAAAAAGAGGGAAAAATAGGAAGGAATATGGGGGAAAAAATTGGGAAAATAAGAAGGGAAATAGGAAAAGATGGAAGAAAACAGTGCGAAAAATATGGGAGAAATAGGGGAAAATGAAAAAAAATTGGAGAAAAAAAGGGGAATAAGAGGGAAAATTAGGAAGGGAAATGGAAAAAAAATTTAGGGAAAAAAAAGGGAAAGTAGGAGGGAAAATGGGGGAAATTGGAAAAATAGAAAGGGAAAAAACGGGAAAAGATAGAGAAGCAAAAAAAAAGGGAGGAAATTGGGGAAAACAGAAGGGAAAACAGGGAAAATATCTGGCAACTGAGGGATTAAATTTTGGGGGTGATAATGGGGGTTAAGTCCCGGGGGGATTCCGGGAATTTTGAGGGGAACAATGGGGCTTAAATCCTGGGAGAATTCTGGGATTTTTCGGGAATTTTGGGGTGGGGGGTGTGTTTAAATCCCAGGAATTTTGGACCTTAAATCCCGAGGAAATGTAGGGAATTTTGGGGGGATAATGGGGGCTAAATCCCGAGGGAAATTCCGAAATTTTGGGGGGTTTAAATCCGGTAGAATTCCAGGAATATCGGCGGGCTTGGGGAGGGTTAAATCCCGGGAGAAATTCGGGAATTTTTTTTTGGGGGATAACGGGGCTTAAACCCCAGGAGAATCCCGGGAATTTTCGGGAATTTTTGGAGGGATATTGGGGGGTTAAATCCCGGGAATTCTGGGGGGATAACGGGGCTTAAACCCCGGTAGAATTTCGGGAATTTTCGGGAATATCTGGGGGGATAACGGGGGTTAAACCCCAGGAGAATCCCGAGAGGATAACGAGGGATCTGGGGGGGGGGGTCCGGGGTTACCGGGAGGATCCTGAGGGGTCCCGGGGTTACCGGGGAGGGGTCCCGGCTCCAGTCCGGGATTACCGGGGGGGATCCTGAGGGGTCCCGGGGTTACCGGGGAGGGGTCCCGGCTCCAGTCCGGGATTACCGGGGGAAGATCCTGAGGGGTCCCGGGGTTAGCGCGGGGGTCCCGGGCCTGGTCCGGGATTACCGGGGGAGGATCCTGAGGGGTCCCGGGGTTCCCGGGGGGGTGGTCCCGGCTCCAGTCCGGGGTTACCGGGGAGGGGGGATCCTGAGGGGTCCCGGGGTTACCGGGAGGAGTCCCGGGGGGTCCCGGCTCCGCTCCGGGCCCTTTCGGCGCTTCCGGGTGCGGCCCGATGAAAGCGTACGGCGGCGCGAACAAACATGGCGGCGTCCATGCGCGTTGTGCGCATGCGCAGTAGCGACGAGGGGACGGGGCGGAAAGTATTTTTTTGACCGGCGGGTCGTTCTCACCGCGCACGCGCAGAGGAAATCGGGGGGAAAGTTCATTTTTTTTTATATTGAGGGTTCCCGAAATTTGGGGGTTGGACCCTCAAAATTTCGTTCCGGAGGGATTGAGCAACACAGGATCCCTCTGAGAGCCTAAAAAAATTTTGTTTTGAACACCCCCCCCCGACCCAAAGGATTTACCGTCCTAAAAGCGGGTCGGTGACCTCCCTGTGACCCCCAGATCTGGTCCTGGACTCTCCAAATCTCTGAAATTGCCTCAAATTCGGGGCCTGGACCCCTCTGGAATCCCGCGAAGTGGAAACACTCGAGACCCCTCAAATTTTGTGCTCGTGACCTACATTTCAGCGTTTGGGAGGGATTTTGGGGGGCTCAGAGCTTTCCGGATCCAAATTTTGGGCGAATTTGCGGGAATTCTGTGGGATTTAAAACTTAAATCGCATTGATAAATAACCGACCAATCACAGATCGCCGCGCCCGTGAAGGGTGGAACTTTACGCCCACTCAGCCAATCGCCTTATGCAATTTAACACTGACCAATCGCAGCTCGGCACAGATTTTGATTGACAGGACATGTTTGGATACTAACCAATCCGATAACAGGACGAGTCCCGGAGGGCGGGATTTTATAGCTCCTCAGCCAATCACAATGCGCGTGGGGCGTTTCCCGCCGATTTCCCCTCAGCGCGGGAGCCGCCATGGAGCCGCTCCGGCCTTGGCTCGTCCCGTTCCTGCTGCCCGAGCACTGCTTCGACCAATTCTTCCTGCGCTTTCAGCTCCTCGATGGTAGCGGAGGGGTCGCGGGGAGCGGTTTCGGGGCTTTCCCGGGAATTCCGGGGGGTGTTGAGGGCGATTTTGGGGCGTCTCGCAGCGCTGTGTGGGCGGCCGCCATGTTGGTCACGGGCGGGAGTTCTGTGAGGGCGCCGCCATCTTGGTTTTGGGCGCGGGAGGGGCTGTGCCGCCATCTTTGTTGTGGTCATGAGGCGACGCCGCCGCCATCTTTGTTTTGGGTGGGTGGGGTCCAAATTTTGAGGGATTTCGAGGCTTTTTGGGCATTTTGTGGAATTTTTGGGAATTCTGAGGGATCTTGGGGTCGCATCTCCTCAACCTTTGTTCTTTCTCCGCAGTTCCGTGCCTGAAAATCCTCCTGAGCAAAGTCCTGGGCTACGGGATCGTGGCGGGATCCGTGCTGGGTGAGGGCCTGGGGAGATTTTTGGGGGATTCTGAGGGGATTTTGGGGGGATCCAGGGAGGATTTGGGTGATTTTTAGTTCCGGATTATTTTAGGTTTAATTTCGTTTCTTTTGGGGTGGCTTTTTGGGGGTCCCCGACCTCTTTCTTCCCCCCAGTGAAGGTCCCGCAGCTGCTGAGGGTTTGAGGGGTCACTGGGGGAGCATTTTGGGGTATTTTAGGGCCATTTTGAGGTATTTTGGGGTTGTTTGGGGGTATTTTGGGGTGGTTTTTGGTGTTTTGGGGGGTCCCTGACCCATTTTTCGCCCCCCCCAGTGAAGGTCTCGCAGCTGCTGAAGGTTTGGGGGTCACTGGGGGACCATTAGGGCCATTTTGAGGTATTTTGGGGTTGTTTGGGGCTATTTTGGGGTGGTTTTTGGGGGTTTTCGGGTGTCCCTGACCCATTTTTCACCCCCCCAGTGAAGGTCCCGCAGCTGCTGAGGGTTTGAGGGGTCACTGGGGGAGCATTTTGGGGTATTTTAGGGCCATTTTGAGGTATTTTGGGGATGTTTGGGGGTATCTTGGGGTGGTTTTTGGGGTTTTCGGGGGTCCCTGACCCATTTTTCGCCCCCCAGTGAAGGTCCCGCAGCTGCTGAAGGTTTGGGGGTCCCGCAGCGGGGGGGGGCTCAGCCTCCCCTCGGTGCTGCTGGAGCTGCTGGCCCTGGGGGGGTCGGTGGGGTACGGCTGCGCCAGGAGCTTCCCCTTCAGGTTTGGGGCAAAATCCGGCGTTTTCGGGGCTCTGGGAGGGGTTTGGGAGGGATTTTGGGGGGTTTGGGGGGGCTTTAAAGGGAGGGTTGGGGTGGATTTGGGGGTTTTGGGGGGAGATCTGGAGGGGATTCGGGGACATTTTGGGGGATCTGGGAGGGATTTTGGGGGGATTTTTGGAGGTTTGGGAGGGATTTTGGGGGTTTCAAGGGGATTTGGGGGGATCTGGATGGGATTTAGGGGGTCTAAGAGGGGTTTTGGGGGGATTTGGGGTGGACTCAGGAGGATTTGGGGGGATTTCAGGTGGATTTGGAGGGGTCTGGAGGGGATTTGGGGGGGGAGTTTTGGGGTGGGGTCCTGGAGGGATTTGGAGAGATTTGGAGTGGATTGGGGGAATTTTGGGGAGATTTGGAGGGGGTCTGGGGAAGTTTTGGGGGGACTTGTGGAAATTTTGGGGGGATTTGGGAAATTTGGGGGGATTTAGGGAGGATTTGGGGAAGTTTTGGGGGGGATTTGGGGAGTTTTTGACGAGACTTAGGGAAGTTTTGGGGAGGCATTTTGAGAGTTTTGAGGGGATTTGTGGAAATTTCGGGGGGGATTTTGGGAGTTTTGGGGGGCATTTTGAGAGTTTTGAGGGGATTTGTGGAAATTTTGGGGGGGAATTTGGGGAGTTTTGAAGGGATTTGGGGAAGTTTTGGGTGAATTTGAGGCGTTTTCACCTCATTCCTCCTGCAATTTCCCCCCATTTTGGGGCTGCCGGGGGGGTGGGGGTGGTTTTGAGACCTCCCAAACCCATTTCTGGGGGTCCCGACCCCCCCCCAAAATTTCGGCAGCGCCTGGGGGGAGTCGCTCTTCCTCCTCCTGCAGACCCTCACCCTCCTCTTCCTCATCCTGCACTTCGGGGGCCGCACGGGCCGAGGTTCGTGCCGCGTTCCGGGCGGAATTTGGGGGGATTTGGGGGTTTTTTCGGGACCCCCCCTGACCTCGTTCTGTCCCCTCCCCGCCCCAGGGCTGCTGCTGGTGGCCGTTTTCGGGGCGTTTTTGGGCATTTTGGTGTCTCCGCTGACCCCGCTGAGCTTCGTCACCGCCCTGCAGGCCCTGAACCTGCCCATCATCATCCTCAGCAGGGTGGGGGATTTTGGGGGGGTCCTGAGGGGATTTTGGGGGAGTTTGGGGGAGTTTGGGGGGATTTTGGGAGCTCCTGGTGGGATTTGGGGAGGTTGAAAGGGATTTTGGGGGATTTGGAGTGGTCCTGATGGAATTTGGGGGGGGACTTGGGGGATTTTGGGAGGGATTTTCGGGGTTCCTGGAGGGACTGGGGGGGTCCTGAGGGGATTTTGGGGGGATTGGGGGGATTTTGGGGGGTTCCTGATGAGATTTGGGGAGGTTGAAAGGGGTTTTGGGGCTCCTGGAGGGATTTTGGGGGCTCCTGATGGGATTTGGGGAGGTTGAAAGGGAATTTTGGGGTGGATTTTAGGGGGATCTTGGAGAGGTTTGGGGGCATTTAAAGGGATCCTAAAAGGTGTTTGAATTTTGAGGAGGTTCAAAGAGGATTTGGGGCAGATTTTGGGGGGTCCCGAAGGGATTTGGGAGAAATCTGGGGGAGGATTTCGGGGAGAATTTTGGCCGAAATCCCCCCTGGAATTTCGGAATTGTTTTTGGGGCCGATTCCTGGGTTTTTCCCCCCATTCCTTAGAAACTGAAAACTTGGATTTTTTGTTTTCAGGGGAGGATTTTGGGAGCTCCCCAAATTTTTGGGAACCTCCCCAAAATTTCCCAAAACTCCCCCCCCAAAAATTTCCAACCCCGCTTTTCAGCTGATCCAGATCGTCACCAACGCCCGGCAGGGCCACACTGGGCAGCTCTCGGGGGTCTCCACGGGGCTCCTTTTTGGGGGGGCCCTGGCCCGAATCTTCACCTCCCTCACGGTGAGACCCCTCCCCAAAAAATCCCCAAATCCCAAAATTCCACCCCAAAAAAATCCCGGAGCTCAAACCCCACCCAGAACCCAAAAACCCCCAAATTTCTACCTAAAATCAGCCCGAAATTCACCCAAAATTCGCTTTCCTCACGGTGAGACCCCTCCCCAAAAAATCCCCAAATCCCAAAATTCCAACCCAAAAAATCCCGGAGCTCAAACCCCACCCAGAACCCAAAAAACCCCAAATTTCTACCTAAATTCACCCAAAATCAGCCCAAAATTTACCCAAAATTCACCCCATCCACGGTGAGACCCCTCCCCAAAAAATCCCCAAATCCCAAAAATCCACCCCAAATAAATCCCAGCTCCTAAATCCCCCAAAACTCCTTCAAATCCCCCGAATTCCTCCTCTTCATTCCCTCAAAACCCCCAATTCCCCCCAAAATTCCCTTTGCACCCCCTCAAATCCCCCAAATCTCTCCCCAGAACCTCCCAAAAATCTCCCAGCTCCCTCCGGATCCTTTAAATCCCCCCAAAATTCCATTTAAAACCCTCAAATCCCCCCCAAAAATTGTCCAAATCCCCCAAAAATTCTCTCAGGACCCCAAAATTCCCCTTAAAATCACCCCTAAAATCTCCAAAATTCCCCAAAAATCTCCAAAATTCCCCTAAAATCCCCAAATTCCCCCTAAAATTTCCCCTGAAATCTCCAAAATTCCCCAAAAATCTCCAAAATCCCCCCAAATTCCCCCTAAAATCTCCAAATTTTCCCCTAAAATCCCCCAAATTTCCCCCCCAAAAATTTCTCCCAAGACCCCAAAACTCCCCCAAAATCCTTTTAAAACTCAAAAATCTTTCCTGAAACCCCCTCGAATCCCCCCAAATCTTTTTCCAGGACCCCCCAAACGCCCCAAAATGCCCCAAAATCCCCCAAATTTCCCCCAAATTTTTGCCCCCCCTTGCAGGAAACCGGGGATCTCCTCTTGGCCTCCACCTTCGCCGCCTCGGCCACCTGCAACGGGGTCCTGCTGGCCCAGGTGCTGCTTTTGGGGGGCTCCCGGGACCCCACCCCAAAAAGGAGTGACCCCCAAAAAAAAACCCCGCCCAAAAAAAATCCCAAAAATCCCCATAAAAAATTCCCAAAAAATTCCCAAAAAATCCCCCCAAAATTGGGGATTTTTTGGGAACGTTTCCTGCGAGGTTTTACGGGGTCCCCCCAAAAAATTCACCCCAAAAATTTCCACCCGGGACCCCCCCCCAAAATATTTTTTGGGGTTTCCCCAAAATTCCTCAAAATCAGGATTTTTTTTTTCTTTTTTTTTGGGGGGGGAATTTGGGAAACCTCCCCACCCAAAAAGTAACCCCGCCTGGAATGATCCCCAATTTTTACGGGAACCCCAAAAATCCTTCCCGGGGTCCCCCGAAACCTCAGGGACCCCAAAATTCCCTCCGGGGACCCCCCCAAAAAAATCCCCTCGGACCAAGGTGGGGGGGCGTGGCCAGAGCGCGCCTTTCCCCCCCCCAATAAATAAATTTGGGGTCCCCCCATTCCACGGGGGGCGTCCCCCCCCTTTTTTTTTTGGTTAATGAATTAATTACGGGCGGTAATTAACGGTAGTTAGGGCGGGAGGGGGGCGCTGAGGCGGAGATGGGGCGGGAGACCACGCCCACCATTCATAGGCCACGCCCACTACCGCGAGACACGTCAATCAAGCCACGCCTCCAATCACAACCCCGTCCCCCATTCATAAAACCCCGCCGCGGCCGCGCCTCCATTCATAAACGGCGCTGGCCACGCCCCCACCGCCCGCTCTCTCTCCTGATTGGCTGCCGCTCCCGCCGCCGTTCCCACGCCTCCTCCCGACCCCAAAACCTCCCGAAATCTCCCCAAATTCCAACTCCGGGTGGGATCTTCGTGCTCCGCGACCCCTCCGAGACCCCCAAAACCCCCTCCGAGACCCCCAAAACCCCCTCCGGGACCCCCAAACACCCCCCGTTCCAATCCCAAAAATCCCCCCCCCCTAAAAAAAAACCCAATTTTTTTTCTCCTTTCCGAGTCGAAATCCCCCCCAAAAAAACCCCAAAATTTTTTTTTTTCTCTCCCTCGGAGTCGAAACCCCCCAAATCCCCCCCACCCCCAATCCCGAACCTCCGGCGTCTCCATCGCTTTATTCCCGCAATTCCAGAATTTCTATGCAAAATACTCTCATCTCCCCTCCCCCACCCCGCCCTTCCCCCCCCCACCCCCCCTTTTTTTTTTTTTTTTTGTTTTGGTTTTTTTTTTTCCGAGCTCGATTTGGGGGAGGGGGCGGGACCTCCCCCCTCCCCAAATCCCCCTCCCCTCCCAAATTTTTTTTTTTGGGGGGGTGGGGGGGATCCGGGAGCGGATTCGGAGCCTCCCAATAGCGCCGAGAGGAGGGGGGGGAGGAGGGCGTTACAAATATAGAGCTTAAATATGTACAAAAAAAAAAACCCCCAAAAAACCCAGAGTCCAAATTCGGGGGTTCCCCCCCCCCCAAAAAAAAAACCAAAAAAAACACGGGAAAAAAGGGGGAGGGGTCGTGTCCCCCCCCCCCCAAAAAATTCCACCCCTCCCCCATCCGCCCTTTTTTGTTGTTGTTGTGTTTTGGGTTTTTTTTTCCCTTTTTTTTTCTTCTTTTTTTTTTTTTTTTTGTTTTTCCTGGCGGGATTTTTGAGGAGAATCCCGTGGATTTTTGGGGTGGGGTGGATTTTTTTTTGGGGGGGGGGGGGTGGGATTTTTTTTGGGGGGGGGGGTCCCCTCCCCCTAGAGCCGCTCGCGGGCGGGGACCCAGATGAAAGGTCCTGAGAGGTCCTCGATGACGCGTTTGACTTTGTGGTAGATCTCCTCGAAGCTGTCGCCTTCCACCATGGCTGGGGACGGGGGAGAAACAAAAATGGGATTTTAGGGGGTTTTGGGGGAAATTCGGGGATTTTTGGAGGGGTTTGGGGTGGGTAGAGACCCTTGCAGGGGAAAAAAATGGGATTTTAGGGATTTTGGGGGGCTTTGGGGTGGGTAGGGACCCTTGCAGGGGAAAAAAATGGGATTTTAGGGGGTTTTGGAGGAGTAAAAACCTTTGCAAGTGAAGGAAAATGGGATTTTAGGGGTTTTGGGGAAAATTTGGGGATTTTTGGAGGGGTTGGGGTGGGTAGGGAGCTTTGCAGGTGAAGAAAAATGGGGTTTAGGGGGTTTTGGGGGGGCTTTGGGGTGGGTAGAGACCCTTGCAGGGGAGGAAAAATGGGATTTTAGGGGGTTTGGGGAAAATTCGGGGATTTTTGGAGGGGTTTGGGGTGGGTAGGGAGCTTTGCAGGTGAAAAAAAATGGGATTTTAGGGGGTTTTGGAGGAGTGAAAACCTTTGCAAGTGAAGGAAAATGGGATTTTAGGGGGTTTGGGGGAAATTCGGGGATTTTTGGAGGGCTTTGGGGTGGGTAGGGAGATCTGCAGGTGAAATAAAATGGGATTTTAGGGGGTTGGGAGGAGTCAAAACCCTTGCAGGTGAAGGAAAATGGGATTTTAGGGGATTTGGGGAAAATTCGGGAAGGTTTGGGGTGGGTAGGGAGATCTGCAGGTGAAAAAAAATGGGATTTTGGGGGATTTGGAGGAGTGAAAACCTTTGCAAGTGAAGGAAAATGGGATTTTAGGGGCTTTGGGGGGATTTTTGGGGGGCTTTGGGGTGGGTAGAGACCCTTGCAGGGGAAGGAAAACGGGATTTTAGGGGATTTGGGGAAAATTCGGGAAGGTTTGGGGTGGGTAGGGAGCTTTGCAGGTGAATAAAAATGGGATTTTAGGGGGTTTGGGGGAAAATTCGGGGATTTTTGGAGGGGTTTGGGGTGGGCAGGGAGATCTGCAGGTGAAAAAAATGGGATTTTAGGGGGTTGGGAGGAGTAAAACCCCTTGCAGGTGAAGGAAAATGGGATTTTAGGGGATTTTGGGGGGGCTTTGGTGCTCCCAAAGTGGGTTTGGGAATGTTTAAGGGTTCCTGGGTGGATTTTGGGTGTCCCCAGGTGTCCCAGGTGTGTTTTGGGTGTCCCAGGTGTGTCCCAGGTGTGTCCCAGGTGTGTTTTTGGGTGTCCCAGGTGTGGTTTTGGGTGTCCCAGGTGTGTTTCTGGTGTCCCAGGTGTGTCCCGGGTGTGGTTTTGGGTGTCCCAGGTGTGTCCCAGGTGTGTTTCTGATGTCCCAGGTGTGTTTTTGGGTGTCCCAGGTGTGTTTTTGGGTGCCCCAGGTGTGGTTTTGGGTGTCCCAGGTGTGTCCCAGGTGTGTTTTTGGGTGCCCCAGGTGTGTCCCAGGTGTGTTTTTGGGTGTCCCGGGTGTGTTTTTGGGTGTCCCAGGTGTGTTTCTGGGTGTCCCAGGTGTGTTTTTGGGTGTCCCAGATGTGTCCCAGGTGTGTTTCTGGTGCCCCAGGTGTGTCCCAGGTGTGTCCCGGGTGTGGTTTTGGGTGTCCCAGGTGTGTTTCTGGTGCCCCAGGTGTGTCCCAGGTGTGTTTCTGATGCCCCAGGTTTGTCCCAGGTGTGGTTTTGGGTGTCCCGGGTGTGTTTTTTGGGTGCCCCAGGTGTGTTTCTGATGCCCCAGGTGTGTCGCGGGGCTCACCTGAGAAGCACTCGGTGAACTCCTGCTCCAGTTTGGTGGCTCTGTCGAACGCTTTCTCGCGCCTGCTCCTCGCTCACTGCGCTTGGAGATCTCCCTGGGGGCGGGGCCGGCTCGGGACACGCCCGGGCACGCCCACACCACCTGGACACGCCCCCCCGGGCACGCACCACCCCACCCGGACACACCCCCGGGCACGCCCACCCCACCTGGGCACCCACCTGGACATGCCCACCCCACCTGGGCACCCCTGGACACGCCCCCCCGGGGCACGCCCACCCCACCTGGGCACACCCCCCGGACACGCCCACCCCACCTGGGCACCCCTGGACACGCCCACCCCACCTGGGCACCCCTGGACACGCCCCCCGGGCCACGCCCACCCCACCTGGGCACCCACCTGGACACGCCCACCCCACCTGGGCACCCCTGGACACGCCCACCACCACCCACAAAAAGCCACGCCACACCCCGCACCTGTCAATCACAGCCCCCCCGGGTTAAGCCCCGCCCATTATGCAAATCAGCCGCCGTTCCAGGTGGCCACGCCCCCTCCTGCCGCAGCCCCCCCCACTCTGGGCCCGAGCCACGCCCCCAAAATCCCCGCAAATCCCACCCGGAATGGCTGCCCAGGTGTGCCAGGTGTGCCCGGGTGTGCCCAGGTGTGTGCCAGGTGTGTGTCAGGTGTGCCCAGGTGTTGTGCCCAGGTGTGTGCCAGGTGTGTGCCAGGTGTGCCCGGGTGTGCCCAGGTGTGTGCCAGGTGTGTGTCAGGTGTGTCCAGGTGTGTGCCAGGTGTGTGCCCAGGTGTGTGCCAGGTGTGTGCCCAGGTGTGTGCTAGGTGTGTGCCAGGTGCCCCCAGCTGTCCCCAGCTGTCCCCAGGTGCCCCATGTGCCCCCCAGGTGTGTGCCCAGGTGTGCCCCAGCTGTCCCCAGGTGCCCCATGTGCCCCCCATGTGCCCCCCAGCTGTGCCCAGGTGTGCCCAGGTGACTCACAGCACGTTCTGCAGCGATTTGGGCCGGATGAAGATGGCGATCGGGTGCAGCTGCGCCGCCTGGAGCCGCCGCACGGCGTTGGCCGACACGTCCAGGATGCAGTGCTTGCCCTGCGGCAGACAGGTGACACGCGTGGCACAGGCGTGGCACAGGCGTGGCACAGGCGTGGCACAGGCGTGGCAACAGGAACCCCCAGGTGTATCACAGGTGTGCCCAGGTGTGACACAGGTGTGCCCAGGTGTACCCAGGTGTGACACAGGTGTACCCAGGTGTGACACAGGTGTACCCAGGTGTATCACAGGTGTACCCAGGTGTCCCCAGGTGTGAGGTGTGCCCAGGTGTGCCCAGGTGTACCCAGGTGTGACACAGGTGTGACACAGGTGTCCCCAGGTGTGTCCCAGGTGTATCCCAGGTGTGACCTAGGAACCCCCAGGTGTGCCCAGGTGTGACACAGGTGTGCCCAGGTGTGCCCAGGTGTACCCAGGTGTACCCAGGTGTGCCCATCTGTGCCTCACCTGCTCAGCCACCTCCCGCACGGACTGCACGCTGGTGCCGTACAGGTGGCTGTTGTACTGCCCCGCCCCAGGTGTGCCCAGGTGTGGCACAGGTGTGCCCAGGTGTACCCAGGTGTATTGCAGTTGTGCCCAGGTGTGCCTAGGTGTATCACAGGTGTGCCCAGGTGTATCCCAGGTGTGCCCAGGTGTACCCAGGTGTATCCCAGGTGTGCCCAGGTGTGCCCAGGTGTGACACAGGTGTGCCCAGGTGTACCCAGCTGTGCCCAGGTGTGCCCAGGTGTACCCAGCTGTGCCCAGGTGTGCCCAGGTGTATCCCAGGTGTGACACAGGTGTGTCCCAGGTGTACCCAGGTGTATCACAGGTGTACCCAGGTGTGCCCAGGTGTATTCCATGTGTACCCAGCGGTGCCCAGCTGTGCCCAGCTGTGCCTCACCTGCTCAGCCACCTCCCGCACGGACTGCACGCTGGTGCCGTACAGGTGGCTGTTGTACTGCCCCGCCCCAGGTGTGCCCAGGTGTGCCCAGGTGTGCCCAGCTGTGCCTCACCTGCTCAGCCACCTCCCGCACGGACTGCACGCTGGTGCCGTACAGGTGGCTGTTGTACTGCCCCGCCTCGATGAACTTGTGGCCCTGGATGTCCTTCTCCATGCGCTCCCGCGACGCCACAAAGTGATAATCGCGGCCGTCGACCTCGTACTCGCGCTTGGGCCGCGTCGTGTCTGCAGGTGACACGGGTAAAACACACCTGAGACACACCTGGGACAGGTAACGTGTGATAAACGTGTGATAAACGTGTGATCAGTGTGTGATCAGTGTGTGATCAGTGGGGCCCAGGTGTGATAATCGCGGCCATCGACCTCGTACTCGCGCTTGGGCCACGTCGTGTCTGCAGGTAACACGGGTAAAACACACCTGAGACAGGTAAAACACACCTGGGACAGGTAACGTGTGATAAACGTGTGATAAACGTGTGATAAACGTGTGATAAACGTGTGATCAGGGTGTGATCAATGGGGCCCAGGTGTGATAATCGCGGCCGTCCACCTCGTACTCGCGCTTGGGCCGCGTCATGTCTGCAGGTGACACGGGTAAAACACACCTGAGACAGGTGAGACACACCTGGGACAGGTGACGTGTGATAAACATGTGATAAACGTGTGATAAATGTGTGATCAGTGGGGCCCAGGTGTGATAATCGCGGCCGTCGACCTCGTACTCGCGCTTGGGCCGCGTCGTGTCTGCGGGTGACACAGGTGGGACAGGTAAAACACACCTGGGACACACCTGGGACAGGTGACATGTGATAAACGTGTGATAAACGTGTGATAAACGTGATCAATGTGTGATCAATGTGTGATCAGTGTGTGATCAGTGGGCCCAGGTGTGTCCGGGTGTATCCAGGTGTGTTTCTGGTGTCCCAGGTGTGCCCAGGTGTGCCCAGGTGTGTTCCTGATGCCCCCAGGTGTGCCCCATGTGTGGCGCAGCTGTGCCCAGGTGTGTCCCAGGCGTGTTTGGGTGTGCCCAGGTGTGTTCCTGATGCCCCAGCTGTGCCCAGCTGTGCCCAGGTGCCCCCAGGTGTGCCCAGGTGCCCCCAGGTGACTCACGGGGGACGCAGGAGCCGAATTTCTCCGGAATTCCGAGAGCAGGTCGTCGTTGACGCGATCCTTGGTGGGGCCCAGGATGATGATCGGCCGCGCGTAGTGAACTGGGGAGGGGAAAAAACCCAAAAATTCCCCAAATTCCCAAAATTCCCCAAATTCCCCAAATTCCCCAAATTCCCCAAATTCCCCAAAAATCCCCAAAATTCCCCAAATTCCCCAAATTCCCAAAAATCCCCAAAATTCCCCAAAAACTCATCAAAAATTCCCCCAAATCCCCCAAAACTCCCAAAAATCCCCCAAAATTCCCCAAAACTCCCCAAAATCCCCAAAAATCCCCCAAAATTCCCCAAAAACTCATCAAAAATTCCCCCAAATCCCCCAAAATCCCACCAAATCCCCCAAATTCCCCAAAATTCCCCAAAATTCCCCCAAATTCCCAAAATTCCCCAAAATTCCCCAAAAACTCATCAAAAATTCCCCCAAATCCCCAAAATCCCAAATCCCCCAAATTCCCCAAAATTCCCCAAAATTCCCCAAATTCCCCAAAATTCCCCCAAAATTCCCCAAAAACTCATCAAAAATTCCCCCAAATCCCCAAAATTCCCCAAATTCCCCCAAATTCCCCAAATTCCCAAAAATTCCCCAAAATCTCATCAAAAATTCCCCCAAATTCCCCAAAATCCCAAAATTCCCAAAAATTCCCCAAAAATTCCCCAAATTCCCAAAACTCCCCAAAATTCCCAAAAATTCCCCAAAAATTCCCCAAAATTCCCCCAAAATCCCCAAATTCCCCAAATTCCCCAAAATTCCCAAAATCCCCCAAAAATCCCCAAAAATTCCCCCAAATCCCCCAAAAATTCCCCAAATTCCCCAAAATTCCCCAAATTCCCCCAATTCCCCAAAAACTCCCCAAAATTCCCCAAAATCCCCCAAAAATCCCCAAAACTCCCCAAAAATCCCCCCAAATTCCCCAAAAACTCATCAAAAATTCCCCAAATCCCCAAAATTCCCCAAAATTCCCCAAAATCCCCCAAAAATCCCCAAAATTCCCCAAAAACTCATCAAAAATTCCCCAAATCCCCAAAATTCCCAAAAATCCCCCAAAATCCCCAAAAATCCCCGAAAAATTCCCAAAAATCCCCCAAAAATTCCCCAAAAATCCCCAAAATTCCCCAAAATTCCCCAAAATTCCCCAAAATCCCCCCAAAATCCCCCAAAATCCCCCAAAAACTCATCAAAAATTCCCCCAAATCCCCAAAACTCCCAAAAATTCCCAAAAAATTCCCCAAATTCCCCCAAATTCCCCAAATTCCCCAAAATTCCCCAAAAATTCCCAAAAATTCTCCAAAAATTCCCCAAATTCCCTGGGCTCGGGAACCCCCCCGGAGCGGGAAATTCCCGAATTCCCGGGGAAAAAAGGGGAAAAGGGGGAATTTCACCCCCAAATTCACCTTCCATCTGCGTCACCGTCTCGTAGCTCAGCACGGCGTCCTCTAGCGGCCTGGCAGAGGAAATCCGGCATTTGGGGGATTTTGGGGGGATTTTGGGGGATTTTTTGGGATTTTTTGGGGGATTTTGGGGGATTTTTGGGGATTTGGGGGGGTTGGGGGAGTTTTGGGGGATTTTTTGGGATTTTTTTGGGATTTTTGGGGGATTTTTGGGAGTTTTTGGGGAATTTTTGATGAGTTTTTGGGAATTTTGGGGGATTTTGGGGGAGTTTTGGGGGATTTTTGGGGATTTGGCGGGATTTTTGGGGAATTTTTGGGGAATTTTTGGGAGTTTTGGGGGATTTTGGGGAATTTTTGATGAGTTTTTAACGAGTTTTGGGGGATTTTGGGGATTTGGGGGGATTTTTGGGGAATTTTTGGGGAATTTTTGGGAGTTTTGGGGATTTGGGGGAATTTTTGATGAGTTTTTGGGGAGTTTCGGGGGATTTTTTTGGATTTTTGGGGGGATTTTTGAGGCGGATTTGGGATTTTTGGATGGGTTTTTAAGGGATTTGGGAATTTTGGGGAATTCTGGGGATTTTCTGGGATTTTTGGGGGATTTTGGGGATTTTTGGGGGGATTTTGGGGATTTTTGGGGGGAATTTTGGGAATTTCGGGGTCCCACCTTGAGCCCCCGGACCCCGATCCTTGGCCTTGAGCCGCGTCCACTCCCGGCGCTCCACCCTGCCACCAGTAAGGACCAGTTTGGACCAGTAAGGACCAGTTTGGACCAGTTCACACCAGTCCCCTCCCAGCGGCCGCCAGTAAGGCTCCAGTGCCCTCCCAGTATGAACCAGTACAGACCAGTTTGGACCAGTACGAACCAGTACAGACCAGTTTGGACCAGTACAGACCAGTTCAAACCAGTACAGACCAGTACAAACCAGTGCCATTGAACCCCATTGGAACTGCTCCAAACCCACTCCCAGTACAAACCAGTACAAACCAGTGACTCCCAGTATAAACCAGTGACTCCCAGTATAAACCAGTGAGTCCCAGTCACCTCCCGGTGCTCCTGAACCTCCTCCCAGTATAAACCAGTGCCCTCCCAGTGCCCTTGAACCCCATTAAACCCCATTATAACTGCTTCAAACCCACTCCCAGTACAAACCAGTGACTCCCAGTCTATTCCAGTGAGTCCAGTCACCTCCTGGTGCTCCTGAACCTGCTCCCAGTATAAACCAGTGCTCCTGAACCTCCTCCCAGTATAAACCAGTACCCTCCCAGTGCCATTGAACCCCATTAAACCCCATTGAACCCCATTGTAACCACTCCGAATCCACTCCCAGTGGCTCCCAGTACAAACCAGTGACTCCCAGTGCGTGCCAGTGGCTCACCGGCGCTTGCTGGGCACGAAGCCGATGTCGGGGGGCTGCTGGGGGGGCAGCACCAGCCGCGCCTGCCACCACTCCCAGTGCTCCCAGTACAAACCAGTGCCATTGGGCCCCACTGGAACCATTCCCAGTCTGCTCCCAGTGACTCCCAGTCTGCTCCCAGTGACTCCCAGTACAAACCAGTGACTCCCAGTGAGTCCCAGTCACCTCCCGGTGCTCCTGAACCTCCTCCCAGTGGCTCCCAGTATAAACCAGTGCCCTCCCAGTGCCATTGAACCCCATTAAACCCCATTGGAACTGCTTCAAACCCACTCCCAGTACAAACCAGTGACTCCCAGTCTATTCCAGTGAGTCCCAGTCACCTCCTGGTGCTCCTGAACCTGCTCCCAGTATAAACCAGTGCTCCTGAACCTCCTCCCAGTATAAACCAGTGCCCTCCCAGTGCCATTGAACCCCATTAAACCCCATTGAACCCAATTGTAACCGCTCCGAATCCACTCCCAGTGGCTCCCAGTACAAACCAGTGCCATTGGGCCCCACTGGAACCACTCCCAGTCTGCTCCCAGTGCTCCCAGTACAAACCAGTGACTCCCAGTCTATTCCAGTGAGTCCCAGTCACCTCCCGGTGCTCCTGAACCTGCTCCCAGTATAAACCAGTGCCCTCCCAGTGCCATTGAACCCCATTGAACCCCATTGAACCCCATTGTAACCACTCCGAATCCACTCCCAGTGGCTCCCAGTGGCTCCCAGTACAAACCAGTGACTCCCAGTGACTCCAGTGGCTCACCGGCGCTTGCTGGGCACGAAGCCGATGTCGGGGGGCTGCTGGGGGGCAGCACCAGCCGCGCCTGCCACCACTCCCAGTGCTCCCAGTACAAACCAGTGCCATTGGGCCCCACTGGAACCACTCCCAACCTGCTCCCAGTGGCTCCCAGTACAAACCAGTGGCTCCCAGTACAAACCAGTGACTCCCAGTGACTCCCAGTGGCTCACCGGCGCTTGCTGGGCACGAAGCCGATGTCGGGGGGCTGCTGGGGGGGCAGCACCAGCCGCGCCTGCCACCACTCCTCGTCGGAGGCGTCGAGCACGTGCAGGACGTCGCCGAAGCGGAAGCTCAGGGCCTGGCTCAGGAACCCCACGTCCTTGGCCTTGTCGTAGTCGAAGAGCGCCCTGGGGTGCCAGCGTCACCCGCGTCACCCGTGTCACCCCCCTGGGGTCATCCCAGGTCAGCCCAGTTCACCCCAGTACAGCCCAGAGCTCCCAGTGTCCCTCAGTGCCACCCCACGTCCTTGGCCTTGTCGTAGTCAGAGCACCCTGGGGTGCCAGCGTCACCTGTGTCACCTCTGTGTCACCCGTGTCACCTCCCCGGGGTCATCCCAGGTCATCCCAGTACAACCAGTCCATCCCAGTCCCATCCCAGTCCCTCCCAGTCCATCCCAGTCCCATCCCAGTCCCATCCCAGTCCATCCCAGTCCATTCCAGTCCATCCCAGTCCCATCCCAGTCCCTCCCAGTCCATTCCAGTCCATCCCAGTCCCTCCCAGTTCATCCCAGTCCCATCCCAGTCCCTCCCAGTCCCTCCCAGTCCATTCCAGTCCATCCCAGTCCCATCCCAGTCCCTCCCAGTCCCTCCCAGTCCATTCCAGTCCATCCCAGTCCCATCCCAGTCCCATCCCAGTCCCATCCCAGTCCATCCCAGTCCCTCCCAGTCCATCCCAGTCCCATCCCAGTCCATCCCAGTCCATCCCAGTCCATCCCAGTCCCTCAATGTCCCAAATATCCCAGGACTCAT
>JBBAXF010000251.1:0-33726 GCA_037837765.1 Delichon dasypus | reverse complement strand
CCCCTAAAACACCCCAAAACACCCTAAAACAGCCCAAAATACCCCTAAAATGCACCAAAATACCCTCCAGAGACCCCCCAAAACACCCTAAAACAGCCCAAAATACCCCGAAAACAGCCCAAAACAACCCAAAACACCCCCAAAACCATAAAAGACCCGAAAACCTCCTCTCAAATCCCTCCCAAAATCCTCACAAACACCCCCAAAAAAATATCCAGATCCCCCCAAAACTCGCGCTTACACCCCATCCCCACCTCGGCTCCACGCCCGGCCCGCAGACGCAGCCCAGGGACTGTCACACACCCCAGAACCACCCAAAAAAATCCCAAAAAATCCCCAAAAATTCCCCAAAAAATAAAAAAAAAAATCCCCAAAACCCCCAAAAAACCTAAATCCACCCCAAAACTCACGGCGGCACCCCGTGCCCTCGCTGGGCTCCATGCCCGGCCCGCAGACACAGCCCAGGGCCCGTCACACACCCAAAAACCACCCAAAAAAATCTAAAAATTCCCCAAAAAATCCCAAAAAAATCTAAATCCACCCCAAAACTCACAGCGGCACCTGGTGCCCTCGCTGGGCTCCATGCCCGGCCCGCAGACACAGCCAGGGCCCGTCACACACCCAAAAACCACCCAAAAAAATTAAAAAAAACCCCCAAAAAATCCCCAAAAATCCCTAAAAACCTAAATCCACCCCAAAACTCACGGCGGCACCCCGTGCCCTCGCTGGGCTCCATGCCCGGCCCACAGACGCAGCCCAGCGCCCGTCGCACACCCAAAAACCAGCCAAAAAATTCCCCAAAAATCCCAAAAAATCTAAATCCACCCCAAAACTCACGCCGGCACCTGGTGACCTCGCTGGGCTCCATGCCCGGCCTGCAGTCGCCCGTCACACACCCCAGAACCACCCAAAAAATTCCCCAAAAAATAAAAAAAATCCAAAAAATTTCCAAAAAAATCCCAAAAACCCTAAATCCACCCCAAAACTCACGCCGGCACCCCGTGCCCTCGCTGGGCTCCATGCCCGGCCCGCAGACGCAGCCCAGCGCCCGTCACACACCCAAAAACCAGCCAAAAAAAATCCCAAAAAATCCCAAAAAATCTAAATCCACCCCAAAACTCACGCCGGCACCCCATGCCCTCGCTGGGCTCCATGCCCAGCCTGCAGATGCAGCCCAGCGCCCGTCACACACCCAAAAACCACCCAAAAAAATCTAAAAATTCCCCAAAAAATCCCCAAAAAATCTAAATCCACCCCAAAACTCACGCCGGCACCCCGTGCCCTCGCTGGGCTCCATGCCCGGCCTGCAGACACAGCCCAGGGCCTGTCACACACCCAAAAACCACCCAAAAAATTCCAAAAAATTCCCAAAAAATCCCCAAAAATCCAAAAAAAATCCCAAAAAACCTAAATCCACCCCAAAACTCACGGCGGCACCCCGTGCCCTCGCTGGGCTCCATGCCCGGCCCGCAGACGCAGCCCAGCGCCGGCGGCTCGGCCCAGCGCCCGTCCTCCCGGCAGTACATCAGCGGCTCGCCCTGGGCCGCCGGCACCGCTCCGGCCACGCAGGCCCCGGCCACGGGAGCCACCAGCTCGGCGGGCACGGTGGCCGGGAAGCGCGCCAGGCGCGCCGTGGCGGCGGGGCAGCGGCGGAAGAAGAGGCGCACGGACAGCAGCGCCATGCAGGCGCCCAGGTCCTGGAAGGCCAGGTAGAAGCCGGCGCGGCTCAGCGGGCCCAGCCGCAGCACCTTGCGGTTGACGCGGGCCCCCGCGCCCCGCCCGGGCCGCGCCAGGTGCTCGGCGGCCACCGTGTCCACCTTGACGTAGGGGTTCTCCATCCAGGGAGGGTGCGTGGCCGTGGCCGTGTCGGCGTCCGACTCGTGGTAGAAGACGGTGAAGGTCTCCTTGCAGGGGCGCGGCGCGGCGCGGCGGCCGCGGCGGCCGGGCGGCGGGAGCGGAGCGGGGCGGCCGCCCCCGAGATCCGCGGGTTCGGGGCGGGTTCCATGGAGATCCAGGGGTTCGGGGTGGGTTCCATGGAAATCCAGGGGTTCGGGGTCGTTTCCGTGGAGATCCAGGGGTTCGGGGTCGTTTCCATGGAAATCGAGGAGTTTGGAGTCTTTTCCATGGAAATCGAGGGGTTCGGGGTCGTTTCCATGGAGATCTGCGGGTTCGGGGTGGGTTCCATGGAGATCCAGGGGTTTGGGGTCGTTTCCATGGAAATCCAGGGGTTTGGAGTCTTTTCCATGGAAATCGAGGGGTTCGGGGTCGTTTCCATGGAGATCCAGGGGTTCAGGGTAGTTTCCATGGAAATCCAGGGGTTCGGGGTCATTTCCGTGGAGATCCGGGGGTTTGGAGTCTTTTCCATGGAAATCGAGGGGTTTGGAGACTCTTCCATGGAGATCCAGGAGTTTGGGGTCGTTTCCATGGAGATCCAGGGGTTTGGGGTCGTTGCCATGGAGATCGAGGTTGCCAAGGGCATTCCCGTTGCCAGGGGGATGCTCGGAAGCGGGTCCAGGTGTGTCCCCAGGTGTGTCCCCAGGTGTGTCCCCAGGTGTCCCCTGTGTCCTCCCCAACCTGTCGGTGTCCCGTGTCCCCCGGTGTCCCCGTGTCCCCAGGCTGTCACTGTCACTGTCGGTGTCCCGTGTCCCCCGGTGTCCCCGTGTCCCCAGGCTGTCACTGTCACTGTCACTGTCCTGTGTCCCCCGGTGTCCCCGTGTCCCCAGGCTGTCACTGTCACTGTCACTGTCACTGTCACTGTCACTGTCGGTGTCCCGTCTCCCCCGTCTCCCCCGGTGTCCCCGTGTCCCCAGGCTGTCACTGTCACTGTCCCGTGTCCCCCGGTGTCCCCGTGTCCCCAGGCTGTCACTGTCGGTGTCCCGTGTCCCCCGGTGTCCCCGTGTCCCCAGGCTGTCACTGTCCCGTGTCCCCCGTGTCCCCCGGTGTCCCCGTGTCCCCAGGCTGTCACTGTCACTGTCACTGTCACTGTCCCGTGTCCCCCGTGTTCCCCGGTGTCCCCGTGTCCCCAGGCTGTCACTGTCGGTGTCACTGTCACTGTCACTGTCACTGTCACTGTCACTGTCCCGTGTCCCCCGTGTCCCCCGGTGTCCCCGTGTCCCCAGGCTGTCACTGTCACTGTCAGTGTCCCGTGTCCCCCGTGTCCCCCGGTGTCCCCGTGTCCCCAGGCTGTCACTGTCACTGTCACTGTCACTGTCACTGTCACTGTCACTGTCACTGTCACTGTCCCGTGTCCCCCGTGTCCCCCGGTGTCCCCGTGTCCCCAGGCTGTCACTGTCACTGTCACTGTCCCGTGTCCCCCGTGTCCCCCGGTGTCCCCGTGTCCCCAGGCTGTCACTGTCACTGTCCCGTGTCCCCCGTGTCCCCCGGTGTCCCCGTGTCCCCAGGCTGTCACACGCCATCACGGTGAAGCGCAGCTCCGCCAGCACGGTGGTGGCGGCGCCGCGGGGCACCCAGCGGGACCGGAGCCAGCTGTTCTGGGGGGGGCTCCAGCTGTTCGGGGGGGGGCTCCAGCTGTGATGGGCGGGGCTCCAGCTGTGCTGGGCGGGGTCCCGGCCGGCCCCGCCCCCGCCCCGCCCCGAGCACACCTCGAAGGTGCGAACGGCCCCGCCCAGCTCCGCGTCCAGCGCGCTCAGCTCCTCCCACTGCGGGGACATCGGGGGACATCGGGGGGACATTGGGGACACGGGGGGACATTGGGGGGACACGGGGGACACGGGGGACATTGGGGACAGCGACAACACGGGGGGACATTGGGGGACACGGGAGGACATTGGGGACAGCGACAACACGGGAGGACATTAGGGACACGGGGGGATAAGGGACAAAGGGGACACGGGGGGACATTGGGGACACGGGGGGACATTGGGGACACGGGGGGACATGGGGGGACATGGGGGGATAAGGGACAAAGGGGACACGGGGAGACATTAAGGACACGGGGGGACATTGGGGACACGGGGGGACATGGGGGGACATGGGGGACACGGGGGGATAAGGGACAAAGGGGACACGGGGAGACATTAAGGACACGGGGGGACATTGGGGACACGGGGGGACATTGGGGGACACGGGGGGATAAGGGACAAAGGGGACATCGGGGGACATCGGGGGGATACGGGGGGACATTGGGGACAGCGACAACACGGGGGGACATTGGGGGACACGGGGGGACAAGGGACAAAGGGGACACGGGGGGGACAGAGAGGTGAGCGACCATGGCGATCTCCTGTCCCTCCCCTGTCCCCTCGTGCCCCCCTGTCTCTGTCCCCTCCCCTGCGTCCCCCCGTGTCCCCCCTGTGTCCTCCAGCGTCCTCTCGTGTCCCCTCCCTTGTCCCGTGTCCCCCCCGTGTCCCCTGTCCCTGTCCCCTCCTCCGTGTCCTCCTGTGTCCCTAATGTCCCCTCTGTGTCCCCAATGTCCCCCCAATGTCCCCAATGTCCCCAATGTCCCCTCTGTGTCCCCAATGTCCCCCCCGTGTCCCCCCAATGTCCCCAATGTCCCCCCTGTGTCCCCAATGTCCCCCCTGTGTCCCCAGTGTCCCCCCCGTCCCCAATGTCCCCCTCCATGTCCCCCATGACCCCAATGTCCCCAGTGTCCCCCCGTGTCCCGTGTCCCCCCAATGTCCCCCCTGTGTCCCCAATGTCCCCCCCGTGTCCCCCCTCGTGTCCCCCCATGTCCCCCCAATGTCCCCAATGTCCCCCCCGTGTCCCCAATGTCCCCCGTGTCCCCCCTCGTGTCCCCCATGTCCCCCCAATGTCCCCAATGTCCCCCCCGTGTCCCCAATGTCCCCAATGTCCCCAATGTCCCCCCTCGTGTCCCCCCATGTCCCCCCAATGTCCCCCGTGTCCCCAATGTCCCCCCAATGTCCCCAGTGTCCCCAATGTCCCCCCCGTGTCCCCAATGTCCCCAGTGTCCCCCCCCGTGTCCCCCCGTGTCCCCAATGCCCCCCCAATGTCCCCAGTGTCCCCCCGTGTCCCCGTGTCGCACCTGTCCCTCCCCTTGCGGGTGCACTGTCCAGTGAAGGTCGCTCGTCTCCAGCCGCGTGTCCAGCAGCGTCTCTGGGGGTCGGGGGGGGGTCAGGGACACCCCAAACCCACCCCCGGACACCCCAGACCCCCTCCCCGCCCCGGGGCTCTCCGGCCCCCTGGAACCCCCCGCCCCAATCCCCGGGGGGGTCCCGGGGGTCACTCACCCTCCTCGGCCAGCCCCAGCGGGACCCAGAGCCACAGCAGCCACAGCCCCATGGCCGGGGGGCACAGAGCTCCGGGAGGGGCTCCGAAAAATCCCGGGGAGCCTCAAAAAAAAAATCCTGCAGAGTCCCAAAAATCCGGGGGAGTTGGAAAATATCCCCGAAAATCCGGAGGGTCCCAAAAAATCCCAGAGAGTCCCCAAAAAACCGCCGGGGGGTCCCCAAAAAACCGCCGGGGGGTCCCGGGCGCTCTCGGGGGTCCCCAGAACCGTCCCGGGGGGGGGTCGCTGGGGCTCGGGGGGAGCCCCCGCCCGACTTTCGGGGGTCCCGGTGCCGTTTTTTTGGGAATCCCGGTGCTGATTTTGGGAATCCCGGTGCAGATTTCGGGGATCCCGGTGCTGATTTTGGAGTCCTGGTGCTGTTTTTTTTGGGATCCTGCTGCCGTTTTTTGGGGTCCCGGTGCTGGTTTTTGGGGTCCCGGTGCTGGTTTTTGGGTCCCGGTGCCGATTTTCGGGGATCCCGCTGCCGATTTCGGGGTCCCGGTGCAGTTTTTTTTGGGTCCCGGTGCCGATTTTTTGGGTCCCGGTGCCGATTTCGGGATCCCGGTGCTGATTTCAGGGATCCCCGTGCGGATTTTGGGATCCCGGTGAGGTTTTTCGGGGTCCCGGTGCCGATTTTTTGGGTCCCGGTGCGGATTTTGGGATCCCGGTGCGGTTTTTGGGATCCCGGTGCAGATTTTGGGATCCCGGTGCGGTTTTTCGGGGTCCCGGTGCCGATTTTCAGGGTCCCGTTGCTGATTTCAGGGATCCCCGTGCGGATTTTGGGATCCCGGTGCTGGTTTTTTGGGATCCCGGTGCGGTTTTTCGGGGTCCCGGTGCCGTTTTTCGGGGTCCCGGTGCTGATTTCAGGGATCCCGGTGCGGATTTTGGGATCCCGGTGCGGATTTTGGGATCCCGGTGTGGTTTTTCGGGATCCCGATGCCGTTTTTCGGGGTCCCGGTGCCGTTTTTCGGGGTCCCGGTGCCGTTTTTCGGGGTCCCGGTGCCGATTTCGGGGCGCTCCGGGCGCGCTCGGGGCTCGGCTGCCGCCCGTCCCCGCCCGGGGGTCGCGGGGGTCGCGGGGGGGGGCGGGGCGGGCCCCCCCCACAGGAAAAGCGGCTTTTGTTCAGCGCTTCCAGGGAGG
This sequence comes from Delichon dasypus, assembly GCA_037837765.1. Lineage (NCBI taxonomy): Eukaryota > Metazoa > Chordata > Aves > Passeriformes > Hirundinidae > Delichon > Delichon dasypus. The sequence continues at coordinate 27,341 of JBBAXF010000251.1, read as the reverse complement.
GGCCGCAGGATGCGGGACTGGGAGCCACTGGGAGGGACTGGGGGGAACTGGGGGGGGACTGGGGGGGGCTAAAATGGGACTGGGAGCCACTGGGAGGGACTGGGGGGAACTGGGGGGGGGACTGGGGGGGGCTAAAAGGGGACTGAGAGCAGCCAGGAGTGACCGGGACAGAACTGGGGGGGGACTGGGATGGACTGGGGGGCACTGGGGGTGGAATTCCCGGAATAACCGAGTGCCAGGGACCAGTACGGGACCAGTACCACACCAGTACGTGACCAGTACCACACCAGTATGGGCCTGTGCACACCGCTACGTGACCAGTACCACACCAGTACGGGCCCGTGCGGGCCAGCAGGAACCAGTACAAACCAGTGCCAGGATGTCACCAATGCCTCCAAGCGTTCCGAGTGTTTGGGGGGTTACTGGGAGGGCACTGGGGTGATACTGGGAGCACTGGGGAGTAAAAGGGTGATACTGGGGGACACTGGGGTGATGCTGGGAGGTTCCTGGGAGCACAGGGCTGATACTTGGGGGCACTGGGAGGTAACTGGGGGCACTGGAGTGATACTGAGGTGATACTGGGAGCACTGGGAGGGCACTGGGAAGTAACTGGGGGCACTGGGAGGGCACTGGCAAAAACGGCGACGCCCGTGGCGGCCTCAGGAGCAGCTCTGCGCCTGCGCCGAGCCCACCGAGACAAAATGGCGGCCGCTCCCGCGTCACGTGACGCCCGCGGAGAAGATGGTGGCGCCGGGGGGGGCGTGACCCATGCCCGCGCGCGGGAGCGGCGACCAATGGGAGGGCGGTGGCGGCGGCCGCGCAGGCGCGGTGGGGCCGCGCAGAAGTTCTCTCTCCCCCCCCCCCCCCCCCCACCATAGAGAGGAGCGCGCGCACCGCCCCCCGGCCCCGCTGCGAGCGCCGCCCGCGGCCCGGAGGCCTCCCCGCCCCGTTCGCACCGGCGGCACCGAGGGTAAAGCCGCGGCGGCGGGCGCGGGCAGCGCGGAGGCAGCGCGGTCCTCCCGCCGGCACCGAGCGGCCGCCGCCGCCGCCGTCTGCCCCCCTCCCCTCCCCTCCCTCTCTACTTCCGGCGGCGCCATTCTGGCGGCGCCGCCCCGCGTCACTTCCGGCCGGCGCGGGCCGGAAGCGAGCGGGCAGCGGCGCGCGGGGCCGGGACCGCGCGGGCAGGTCCGGGGGGTCCCCCCGCGTGACGTCACGGAGGGGCGGCGTGACGTCACGGAGGGGCTGGGGAGGGTCCCGGGAGGGTCTGAGGGCTGTGGGAGGCCGCAAAGCATCACGGGATTGGGGATCGCGGGATGGGGTCCGGGGGTCCTGAGGGATTTTGGCGGGAAATTGGGGAGGGGGGGGGCCCGGGGGGCGGTTCTGGGGGTCCCGGAGGGGTCTGGGGGCGTCGCTGGGGCGGGTTTGGGGCGCCCCGGGGTCGCGTCTGGGGGGATCTGTGGGTCTGGGGGGCTTTTGGGGGCGATCTTGGGGGTCCCTTCTTGGAGAACTTTGGGTCACTCTGGGCTCATTTTGGGGATTCCTTATGGTGATTTTTGGGGGTCCCTTATGGTGATTTTGGGGTCCCCTGTGGTGATTTTTGTGTCACTGTGGTGACTTTTGGAGTCGCCCTGGGCTGATTTTGGGGGTCCGTCCCTTTTTTGGTGATTTTAGGGTCACCCTGGGTGAATTTTGTGTCACTCTGTGGTGACTTTGGTGTCACTCTGGGCTGATTTTGGGGGTCCCTTTTTGGTGATTTTTGGGGTCCCCTGTGGTGATTTTTGTGTCACTCTGGGCCGATTTTTGAGGTCCCTTTTCGGTGACTTTGGGGTCACTCTGGGCCGATTTTTGGGGTCCCTTTTTGGTGATTTTTGGGTCACTCACATGGCAATTTTGGGGGTCCCTTTGGGGTGGGTTTTTTTTGATCACTCTGCCCTCATTTTTGAGTCACTCTGAGGTGATTTTGAGGTCCCTTTTTGGTGACTTTTGGGTCACTCTGAGGTGATTTTGGGGTCCCTTTTCGGTGATTTTTGGGGTCACTCTGGGCTCATTTTGAGGTCCCTTTTCGGTGATTTTTTGGGTCGCTCTGGGCTCATTTTTGGATCCCTCTGGGCTGATCTTTGGTGTGACTCTGAGGTGACTTTGGGGTCCCTTTTCGGTGATTTTTTGGGTCACTCTGGGCTCATTTTGAGGTCCCTTTTCGGTGATTTTTTGGGTCGCTCTGGGCTTATTTTTGGGTCACTCTGAGGTGATTTTGGGGTCCCTTTGTGGTCATTTTTCGGGATCCCTCTGGGCTGGTTTTGGGCTCGGGGGTGCGTGACCCCCCCGTGACCCCCCCGTGACCCCGCCGTGACCCCGCCGTGCCCCCCCAGGATGGGGGACAGCGATGACGAGTACGACCGGCGCCGCAGGGACAAATTCCGGCGCGAGCGCAGCGACTACGACCGATCCCGCGAGAGGGACGAGCGGCGGAGGGACGACTGGAGCGACCGGTGCGGCCCCGCGGCCTGGTTCGGCCCGGTTCGGCCCGGTTCGGCCCGGTTCGGGGCGCCGGGAGGGTTCCCCGGCTCCCGGTTCATCCCGGATCCCCTCCCTGACAGGGACTGGGAGCGCGGGCGCGAGCGGCGCAGCCGGGATTACCGGGACTACGACCGGACGCGGCGGGAGCGCTTCAGCCCCCCCCCGGCACGAGCTGAGCCCCCCCCAGAAACGGCTGCGCAGGGACTGGTGAGACGCCCCCCGAAACACGCCCGGATCCGCCCCAAAAACTGCTGCAAATCTACCACGGGTCTGCCCCAAAACCTGCCCCAAAACTGCCACAAATTACCCCGGGTCCACCCCAAAATCTGCCCCAAAACCTGCTGGATTCACCCCAAAACCTGCCCCAAAAACTGCCACAAATCTACCCCAGGTCCGCCTCAAAACCTGCCCCAAAACCTGCCGGATTCACCCCAAAACCTGCCCCAAAAACTGCCACAAATCTACCACGGGTCCGCCCCAAAACCTGCCCCAAAACCTGCTGGATTCACCCCAAAACCTGCCCCAAAAACTGCCACGAGTCTACCCCGGATTCACCCCAAAACCTGCCCCAAAACCTGCCAGATTTACCCCAAAACCTGCCCCAAAAACTGCCACAAATCTACCCCGGGTCCGCCCCAAAACCTGCTGGATTCACCCCAAAACCTGCCCCAAAACCTGCCGGGTCCGCCCCAAAAAACTGCCACAAAAACTGCCACGAATCTACCCTGAATCCACCCCAAAACCTGCCGGATTCACCCCAAAAACTGCACAAAAACTGCCACGAATCTACCCTGAATCCGCCCCAAAACCTGCCGGATTCACCCCCAAAAACTGCCCCAAAATACACCTCAAAAACTGCCAGATTCACCTGAAATCTACTCCCAAAACTGCCCCAAAAATCTGCCGGATTCACCCCAGAAACTGTCCCAAAAACTACCCTAAATCCACCTCAAGACCTGCCTCAAATACACCCCAAAATCCGCTCCCAATCTACCCCAAAATACACCTCAGAGCAGTCCCGAAACCTGCCGGGTTCACCCCAAAACCTGCCCCAAAAGCTGCTGGATTCACCCCAAAACCTGCCCCAAAACCTGCTGGATTCAACCCAAAACCTGCCCCAAAACCTGCCCCAAAACCTGCTGGATTCACCCCAAAACCTGCCAGATTTACCCCAGAAACTGCCCCAAAACCTGCCACAAATCTACCCCGGGTCCACCTCAAAACCTGCCCCAAAGCCTGCTGGATCCACCCCAGAAACTGCCCCAAAACCTGCCGGATTCACCCCAAAACCTGTCCCAAAAGCTGCCCCAAAGCCCTCTCGCTGACCCCACATTGACCCCTGTGACCCCTCGCTGACCCCTCGCTGACCCCTCGCTGACCCCTGGCTGACCCCTGTGACCCCTGTGACCCCTCGCTGACCCCTGTGACCCCTGTGACCCCTCGCTGACCCCTCTCTGCCCCCAGGGATGACCACGGCACTGACCCCTACCACAGCGGCTACGAGCTGCCCTATAGCGGGGGCGGCGCCGGCCCCACCTACGGCCCCCCCCAGACGCCCTGGGGCCCCCACGAGATGCAGCACCAGCTCCTGCAGCACCAGCTGCTGCCCATCCAGGCCAGGTGAGCCAAAACCGCCCGAAATCGCCCCAAAAAACTGACCCGGACCCCCTGAGACCCCCTGAAACCACCCCCAAAACCCCAAACCTCTCTGAGCTTCCTGACCCCAAAAAATCCCCAAAAACTGTGTGGCCGGGTGAGCCAAAACCACCCGAAATCGCCCCAAAAACTGACCCGGGACCCCAAGACCCTCAAACTCCTCCTACAGCAACCCCAAATTCTCCTGAAATGACCCCAAACTGCTCCGTGGTGCTCATAAACCCCCTGATATCGACCCTAAACTCCCTGAAATCGACCCTAAACTCCCTGAAATTGACCCTAAACCCCCTGATATCGACCCTAAACTCCCTGATATCGACCCAAATTCCCTAATACTGATCCCAAAACCTCCGATATCGACCCTAAACCCCCTGAAATGGAACCTAAACTCCCTGAAATCGACCCTAAACTCCCTGAAATTGACCCTAAACCCCCTGATATTGACCCTAAACCCCCTGATATCGAACCTAAATCCCCTGATATTGACCCGAATTCCCTAATAATGACCCCAAATCCCTGCTACTGATCCCGGAATCTTCGATACTGATCCCAAATCCCCGGATATTCACTCCAAATCTCTCAATATCAACCACAAACTCCCCAATACCAATCCCAAATCCCCGATACCAACCCCAAACCCCCGGATATTCACTCCAAACCCCCAGATATTCACTCCAAACCCCCGGATATTCACTCTAAACCCCCAGATATTCACACCAAATGCCCGGATATTCACTCTAAACCCCCAGATATTCACACCAAACCCCCGGATATTCACTCTAAACCCCCAGATATTCACTCCAAACCCCCAGATATTCACTCCAAACCCCCGGATATTCACTCTAAACCCCCAGATATTCACACCAAACCCCCGGATATTCACTCTAAACCCCCAGATATTCACTCCAAACCCCTCGATACCGATCCCAAACCCCCGGATATTCACTCTAAACCCCCAGATATTCACTCCAAACCCCTCGATACCAATCCTAAACCCCCGGACATTCACCCCAAACCCCTCAATACCGATCCCAAACCCCCGATATTCACTCTAAACCCCCAGATATTCACTCCAAACCCCTGATACCGATCCCAAACCCTTGGATATTCACTCCAAACCCCCGGACATTCACCCCAAACCCCTCAATACCGATCCCAAACCCCCGGATATTCACCCCAAACCCCCGGACATTCACTCCAAACCCCTCGATAACGACCCCAACTCTCGGATATTCACTCCAAACCCCTTGATACCGATCCCAAACCCCCGATACCAACCCCAAATCCCTGATACCGACCCCAAACCCCCGGATATTCACCCCAAACCCCCAATCCCAACCCCAAACCCCCGGATATTCACTCCAACCCCAAACCCCGGCCGCGCTGCCCCGCAGGCTGGGCACCATCGCCGAGGTGGACCTGGGCATGGCGCCGCCGGTGATGAAGAGCTTCAAGGAGTTCCTGCTGTCGCTGGACGACGCCGTGGACGAGACCGAGGCCGTCAAGCGCTACAACGACTACAAGCTGGACTTCCGCCGGCAGCAGCTGCAGGAGTTCTTCCTGGCCCACAAGGACGAGGAGTGGTACGTGCCCGGGGACCCCCAAAAACCGTTCTGTGCGCCCCGAAAAACCTTCTGTGCGCACCCAGAAGTGCCAGGAACTTCCTGTGCGCCCTGAAAAGCGACAGGGAAATCCCAAAAAACCTTCTGTGTGCACCCAGAAGTGCCAGAAACTTCCTGTGCGCCCCGAAAAGCAACAGGGAAACCACAAAAAACCTTCTTGGTGTCCCAAAAAACCTTCTTGGTGCCCCAAAAAGTGACAGGGAAATCCCAAAAAACCATTCTGTGTGCACCCAGAAGTGCCAGAAACTTCCTGTGCGCCCCGAAAAGCGACAGGGAAATCCCAAAAAACCTTCTTGGTGTCCCAAAAAACCTTCTTTGTGCCCCAAAAAGTGCCCGGGGGGCTGCGGAGGATGGTTGAGTCTGGGGGATAAAAGGGTACCTGGGGTGAGGGCGGCACCTGGAGATGGTGGGGGCCGGGTTTGGGGTGGATTTGGGGTGGATTTGGGATTTATCCCAAATTTAACGCTGCTGTTCTCTCCCAGCGCCCTCGGGGGCCAGGTCGGGGATGGGATTTTTTGGGATTTATCCCAAATTTAACTCTCCCTGTTCTCTCCCAGCGCCCTCGGGGGCCAGGTCGGGGATGGGATTTTTTGGGATTTATCCCAAATTTAACTCTCCCTGTTCTCTCCCAGCGCCCTCGGGGGCCGGGTCGGGGTGGGATTTTTTGGGATTTATCCCAAATTTAATGCTCCCTGTTCTCTCCCAGCGCCCTCGGGGGCCGGGTCGGGGTGGATTTGGGGTGGGATTTTTTGGGGTTCTCTCCGGATTTAACGCTTCCCTTCTCTCCCAGCGCCCTCGGGAGCCGCGGAGCCGCCGGGCAGGGGCAGGCAGAGAGGGCGGGGCCGCGCACAATGCGGCGAGGTCACAAGTGCAGGACGTAGCCAGGGACCTTTGTTGTTTTATTTTTGGGGGGGTTCGTGCCAAAAAACAAACAAACAAACAAAAAAAAAAAAAACGCCAAAAAAACACAAAAACCCAAAACAAAAAAAAAACCCAAAAAAGCGGCCGATTTCGGGGCCGGGGTTTTTAAAAGCGCCGCAGTTTTCGGGGCCCGGCGGACGGCGACGCTCGCGGCGAGTGTAGGTATGAGCCCACCCCACCCCACGGGACACCCGACACCACCTGGAACACCTCGGAACCGCCCCGAAACGAGCCCCAAAAACCGCCCAGGAGCCCCTGGGAACGCCCTCAAAAGTCACCCCCCCGAACGGCCCAGAGCACGCCAGAAATCGCTCCCGAAAGCGCCCCCAAACCACGCCCAAAATCGTGCCAAAATTCACCAAAACCTTCCCGAAACGATGCCGGGAGGATCCCCAGAAACGGCGCAAAACCGCCCCGAAAACACACCCAAAAACTCGTAAAAACACCCACAAACCCCCATTCAGCGAACGTCCAAAACCACTCTCAAAAGATGCAAAAAGCACCCCTAAAAACATCCCTGAAAACGTCCCAAACCACCTCCAAAAGCGCTCTGGGAAGAGCCTCAAAACCATCCCATAAAACACCGAAAACGTGCCGAAAAGCCCCCCAAGCCCCCGCCAAAACCCCCCGAAATCACACAGAAAATCACACCCGAGATTCTCCTGAGAATTAAAAATCCATGAAAACATCCCCAAACCCCCTGGGAGAATACCTGAAAATACCACATGAAAAATATCCGAAAATACCAACGTCAAACATCCCCAAAATGCATCGAAAACACCTTGAAAACACCGGAAATCCCCCCAAAACCGAACCCCCCGTAATTCGGGGGACACTGAGGGGGTCCTGTCTCTAAGGAATGGGGATTCCCCCACCCCACTTATACCAGACTCGGGGTTCCCCCATAAAATTGGGGTCTGCCCCCCTCCCCAAACCCCCCAGACCCGGAATCCCCCTCCCCAATTTACCAATTTCGGCCTCCCCGTCCCCAGTTGTGTCCGATCGAGAGCCCCCCCTCTCCCTCCCCAAAATCTCCGGTCGGGAGCTCCCCATTCCCAACCACAGAAAATCTGGGGCTCTTCCCTCTCCCCAAATCCAGACACAAATTTGGGACCCCCCTCCCCTTCCCCGCTCCCACCAGGTGTGGCCCTCCCCCCCTCCCCAAAATTCCTGAGCTCCCCCCTCCCCAAACCCCCCCGATTTGGGGGTGCCCCTCCGTCACCGTGCGGGCCGCAGGGGTTCCGAGCAGCCCCCCGCAATCCGCCTTTTTTTCCCCCGTTTTTCCCCGCAATTCCCAGGTTCCGCTCCAAGTACCACCCGGATGAGGCCGGGAAGCGGCAGCAGGAGGCTCAGGCCGCCCTCAGGAACCGCCTGGGCGTCTTCCTCTACCTGTGGGAGCACGGCTGGTTCGACAACCTGCTGCTGGACATCGACCGCGCTCCCCAGATCATCAAAACCCTGGATGCAGGTATTCCGAAAAACCTCCCCCCAAAAAAAATCCCCTCTCAGACCCCTCAGAGGTGGTGGCAGCCTGAAAGTAACTGGAGAAGTAACCCTGCCTAGGCACTCCAGATGGCTCCTTACAGCCACAGAAACATCCTAAAAATCCTTTCCTGACACACCAAAAGTATCCCTGACGTGCAAAAAATCCTTCCCTGACACGCAAAAGAATCCCTTCCTGACGCTCCAGAAAAATCCTTTAAAATCTTCCTGATTCCCCCCCAAAATATTTCAAACGCATTCTTTGGGGTTTCTTACCGGTTTTGTGGTGTTTCTGCCCCGTTTCGCTGTTTCCTGACCTGGTTTTGTGTTTGTGGCTGCTGTTTGGGATGGTTTTCAATCCACTTCTGAGAGCTCCTGAGAGCAGAAGCCTTGAGGGGAGTAAAAAGAGCGGGAAACTCTGAGGGGAGAAAAAGAGCGGGAAACTGTGAGGGGAGGAAAAGAGCGGGAAACTCTGAGGGGAGAAAAAGAGCGGGAAACTCTGAGGGGAGAAAAAGAGCGGGAAACTGTGAGGGGAGAAAAAGAGCGGGAAACTCTGAGGGGAGAAAAAGAGCGGGAAACTCTGAGGGGAGAAAAAGAGCGGGAAACTGTGAGGGTAAGAAAAAGGATGGGAAACTCTGAGGGGAGGAAAAAGAGCAGGAAATTCTGAGGGGAGGAAAAAGGGTGGGAAACTCTGAGGAGAGGAAAATAGGCAGGAAACTCTGAGGGTAAGAAAGGACGGGAAAGAAAGAGCAGGAAACTCTGAGGGGAGGAAAAAGGGCAGGAAACTCTGAGGGGAAGAAAAAGAATAGGAAACTCTGAGGGTAAGAAAAAGGATGGGAAACTGAGGGGAGGAAAAAGAGCGGGAAACTGAGGGGAGGAAAAAGGGCAAGAAACTGAGGGGAAGGAAAAGGGCAGGAAACTCTGAGGGGAGGAAAAAGGGCGGGAAACTCTGAGGGGAGAAAAAGAGCAGGAAACTGAGGGGAGGAAAAAGGGCAAGAAACTGTGATGGTAAGAAAAAGGATGGGAAACTCTGAGGGGAGGAAAAAGGGTGAGAAACTCTGAGGAGAGGAAAATAGGCAGGAAACTGAGGGTGAGAAAGGACGGGAAAGAAAGAGTAGGAAACTCTGAGGGGAGGAAAAAGGGTGGGAAACTGAGGAGAGGAAAATAGGCAGGAAACTCTGAGGGTGAGAAAGGACGGGAAAGAAAGAGCAGGAAACTCTGAGGGGAGGAAAAAGAGCGGGAAACTCTGAGGGGAGAAAAAGAGCGGGAAACTCTGAGGGGAGGAAAAAGGGCAAGAAACTGAGGGTAAGGAAAAGGACGGGAAACTCTGAGGGGAGGAAAAAGGGCGGGAAACTGTGAGAATAAGAAAAAGGGTGGAAAGCTCTGAGGGGAGGAAAAAGGGTGGGAAACTGAGGAGAGGAAAATAGGCAGGAAAGTCTGAGGGGAGAAAAAGAGCAGGAAACTCTGAGGGGAGGAAAAAGGGTGGGAAACTCTGAGGGGAAGAAAAAGAGCAGGAAACTGTGAGGGTAAGAAAAAGGGTGGGAAGCTCTGAGGGGAGAAAAAGAGCGGGAAACTCTGAGGGGAGGAAAAAGAGCGGGAAACTCTGAGGGGAGGAAAAAGGGCAAGAAACTGTGATGGTAAGAAAAAGGATGGGAAACTCTGAGGGGAGGAAAAAGACCAGGAAACTCTGAGGAGAGGAAAATAGGCAGGAAACTCTGAGGGTAAGAAAGGATGGGAAAGAAAGAGCAGGAAACTCTGAGGGGAGGAAAAAGAGCAGGAAACTCTGAGGGGAAGAAAAAGGGTGGGAAACTCTGAGGGGAAGAAAAAGAGCGGGAAACTCTGAGGGGAGAAAAAGAGCAGGAAACACTGAGGGGAGGAGAAAGGGCAGGAAACTCTGAGGGGAAGAAGAAGAACAGGAAACTCTGAGGGGAAGAGAAAGGATGGGAAACTGAGGGGAGAAAAAGAGCAGGAAACTCTCAGGGGAGGAAAAAGAGCAGGAAACTGAGGGGAGGAAAAAGGGCTGGAAACTCTGAGGGGAGAAAAAGAGCAAGAAACTCTGAGGGTAAGAAAAAGCAGGAAACTCTGAGGGGAGGAAAAAGCAGGAAACTGAGGGGAGGAAAAAGGGCGAGAAACTCTGAGGGGAGGAAAAAGAGCAGGAAACTCTGAGGGGAGGGAAAAGAGCGGGAAACTCTGAGGGGAGGAAAAAGGGTGGAAAACTGAGGGGAAGAAAAAGAGCGGAAACTCTGAGGGGAGGAAAAAGGGCGGGAAACTGTGAGGGGAGAAAAAGAGCAGGAAACTGAGGGGAGGAAAAAGGATGGAAAACTGATGGGAGGAAAAGGCAGTAAAGTCTGAGGGAATGGTGTGGAGGAGAGGTCATGAGGGGACAGCTATTTTGGAGTGTTTCTGACACAATTTCAGATGCTTTTATTCCAGTTTTGGGTATTTTTAACCCATTTTCAGGTGGTTGTTACCTATTTTGGGATCCTTTTAGACCAATTATGGATTTTCTTTTCACCCAGTTTCTGCGGGTTTTGTTTCACTTTTAATGTTTTTTCACATTTCCAGCAACAATTAAGGTGAGAGGGGTACAGATCCCTCTCCTCCTCAATTCCTAATCCTATTTTCAGGAATCCCTGACTGACTTTTAGGTGTCTTTAACCTGTTGCTAGTTGTTTTTAACCTAATTGTTGGCCTTTTCCCCCCGGCTCTTCCGTGTTTCGCAGCGGTGATTAAGATGGAGGGGGGTACAGAGCACGACCTGCGGATCCTGGAGCAGGAGGAGGAGGAGGAGAGGACGGAAAAGGCCGAAGGTCCCAAAAAGGAGGAGCCGCGGCCGCCGGAGCCCCCCGGGAAAGGCACCACGGAGCGCCCTGAAGGCGACGACAGCGCCAAGGTCGGGGGCTTTGGGGTCCCCGTGGGGATTTTGGGGTTCCCTGGGGAGTTTTGCTGGGCAGTTTGCGGGCTCCGTTGGAGCCTTTTTGGTCCTTGGGGTCTTTCTTGGAGTCCCCTGGGGGGATTTCTCAGGGTTGCTGTGATTCTCGGGGGTTCTTTAGGGTCCCTTTGGGGTATCTTTTGGGGCCCCACCGTCTCTCTTAAGCCCCCCTGGGGTTGTTCTGGGCTCCCCTTTGCCCCCCGTGGGGTCTTTCGGGGTCTGTTCTTGGGGTTCTTTTTGCTCTTTCGGGGTCTCTCGTTCTTCTGGGATCCCTTTGTTCCTTTGGGGTCCCCTCTGAGCCCCCCTCTCCCCACAGGCCGAGGGGGCGGAGCCAGGGGCGGAGCCTGCAGCAGGGGCGGGGGCCGGAGGAGGAGGCGGGGCCGGACAAGGTGCCCAAGGCCGAGGAAGGTGACAAGGAAGGCGGGGCCAAGGTCGGTGGACACGCCCCCAACTGCCCACACCTGTTTTCTATCAAGCCACACCCCTACACAAGCCACACCCCTTTGAAGCCCCCTACCCTCACGCAGGCCCCTCCCATCCTCATTAAATCCCCCTAAGCCCCTCCCCTTTATCCCCCCCGAGCCCCCCCCTTCCCACTCAGCCCCGCCCCTTCCACCCCTGACCGCGCCCCTCGTGTGCGCCCCCCGCAGGCGCGGCCGCGGCAGCGCAGCCGGGACAGCGAGGACGGGGACAGTGACAGCGGGGACAGCGAGGGGGGGACACGGAGAGCGGCCAGCAAAGACGGTGAGGGGTCCTGGGGGTCCCTGAGGGGACAGGGACAGCGAGGGGGGGACACGGAGAGCGGCCAGCAAGGACGGTGAGGGGTCCTGGGGGTCCCTGAGGGGACAGGGACAGCGAGGGGGGGACACGGAGAGCGGCCAGCAAGGACGGTGAGGGGTCCTGGGGGTCCCTGAGGGGACAGGGACAGCGAGGGGGGGACACGGAGAGCGGCCAGCAAGGACGGTGAGGGGTCCTGGGGGTCCCTGAGGGGACAGGGACAGCGAGGGGGGGACACGGAGAGCGGCCAGCAAGGACGGTGAGGGGTCCCGGGGGTCCCTGAGGGGACAGCGGGGACATCCAGGGGGATTTGGGGGGGGTCTCCTTTGGCTGGGGGCTGTCCCCGAGGTCTGGCGGGGGAGTCTGGGGTCTCCTGGGAAGCTTTGGGGTCTCTTTGTGGGGGGGTTTGGGGTCACTGGGAGGGTGTGGGGTCTCCTGGGGAGGATGTTTGGGGTCTCTTAGTGAGTTTTGAGGTCTCCCTTAGTGGATTTTGGTGTCTCTGGTTGATTTTTGGGGGTCTCTCTTCAATTTTTTGCTGTCTCTGATCAGTTTTTGGGATCTCTTAGCGGGGTTTTGGGTGCCTCTGCTCACTCTTTGGGTGTCTCTGGGTGTCTCTGTTCACTTTTTGGGGCTGTTTGGTCAGTTTTTGGGTGTCTCTGGGTGCTTCTGGTCAGTTTTTGGGGCTCTCTGGTCAGTTTTTGGGGCTCTCTGGGTGTCTCTGGTCACTTTTTGGGGCTCTTTGCTCATTTTTGGGGCTCTCTGGGTGCCTCTGGTCACTTTTTGGGGCTCTCTGGGTGCCTCCCTTCACTTTTTGGGGCTCTTTGGTCATTTTTGGGGGCTCTCTGGGTGTCTCTGGTCAGTTTTTGGGGCTCTTTGGTCAGTTTTTGGGGTCTCTGGTCAGTTTTTGGGGCTCTCTGGGTGTCTCTGCTCATTTTTGGGGCTCTCTGGTGTCTCTGGTCACTTTTTGGGATCTCTTAGTGGGGTTTTGGGTGCCTCTGCTCATTTTTGGGGCTCTCTGGGTGCCTCCCTTCACATTTTGGGGCTCTCTGGTCACTTTTTGGGTGTCTCTGGTCACTTTTTTGGGGTCTCTGGTCACTTTTTGGGTGTCTCTGGGGGTCTCTGGTCAGTTTTTTGGGGTCTCTGGGGGTCTCTGGTCACTTTTTGGGGTCTCTGTTCACTTTTTGGGGGTCTCTGCTCGTTTTTGGGGCTCTCCGGGTGCCTCCCTTCACTCTTTCTCCCCCGTTTCGGGGGCTGCTCTCCACGCTCTCTCTCTCCCCTCTCCTCATTTTCTCCGTCCCCCCCGTCCCCAGAGGACCCCAAGGAGGACAAGAGCCGCTCCCAGGCCGAGGCCGGGACCCCCCCAGCCTCGGGGAGCCCCTCTCCCCCCTCCAAGGGCCCCAAGGAGGGGGTCCCGGCGCCGGGGGGGCTCCCGGGGGCTCCCCCCGAGCCCAAGCCGCGGCCGCTGCACAAGACCTGCTCGCTCTTCATGCGGAACATCGCGCCCAACATCGCGCAGGCCGAGATCGTGGCGGTGAGGGGGGGGTCCTGGGAGAGGGGGGAGCCCCGGGGGGAGCCCCCCGAGCCCCCCGAAAACCCGCCCCGTGCCCCCCCCCTGCCTTCCCCACACGCAGCTCTGCAAGCGCTACCCCGGGTTCATGCGCGTGGCGCTGTCGGAGCCGCAGCCCGAGAGGAGGTACGGGGGGGTTGGGGGGGAAATTTGGGGATTTGGGGAAAAATTGGAGGATTTTGGGTGTTATTTAGGGGGATTGTGGGGGATTTGGGGGGGATTTGGGGATTTGGGGGGATTTTGGGGAAAATTTGGGGATTTAGGGGGAAATTTGGGGATTTTGGGGGGCATTTGGGGGGGATTTGGGGGGAATTTGGGGATTTGGGGGGGAAATTGGGGGATTTGGGGGGATTTGGGGAAAATTTGGGGATTTTGGGTTGTTTTTTAGGGGGATTTGGGGGAAATTTGGGGATTTGGGGGGGGATTTGGGGGGAAATTTGGGGATTTTGGGGTTTTTTAGGGGGATTTGGGGGAATTTGGGGATTTGGGGGGGATTTGGGGAAAAATTGGAGGATTTGGGGTGTTATTTAGGGGGAAATTTGAGGATTTTGGGTGTTATTTAGGGGGATTTGGGGATTTGGGGGGGATTGGGGGGGATTTGGGGGAAAAATTGGGGGATTTTGGGTGTTTAGGGGGATTTGGGGGGGATTTGGGGATTTGGGGGAGGAATTTGGGGAAAAATTGGGGGATTTTGGGTGTTCTTTAGGGGGATTTGGGGGGGATTTGGGGATTTTGGGTGTTCTTTAGGGGGAATTTGGGGATTTGGGGGGAATTTGGGGGGATTTGGGTGTTATTTAGGGGGATTTAGGGGGAAATTTGGGTATCTTGGGGGGGGATTTGGGGGGAAATTTGGGGATTGGGGGGGATTTTGGGGAAAATTTTGGGATTTTGGGGGAAAATTTGGGGATTGGGGGGGATTTGGGGGGGGGATTTGGGGGGGGATTTGGGGTAAATTAGTGTGTTTTGGGTATTTTTAGGGGGATTTCGGGGGGAAATTTGGGGATTTTGGGGTTTTTTTAGGGGGATTTGGGGGCTTTTTTCCGGAAGATTTTGGTGTTCTGCAGGGGATTTTGGTGGGTTTTGGGCAGATTTTGGGGTGCTTGAGGTTTGGGGGGATTTTGGGGAAGATTTTGGGTGGCTGGGGGGATTTGGGAGGATTCAGAGGGATTTTGGAAGTGTCTCGGGGTGGATTTTGGGGTTTTTGGGGGTACATTTTTCGGGTGGATTTCGGGTGGATTTTGGGTGGATTTCGGGTGGATTTCGGGTGGATTTCGGGTGGATTTTGGGGGTTTTTGGGGCTCACAGTTTATTTTTCCCCCTCCCAGGTTCTTCAGGAGGGGCTGGGTGACCTTCGACCGCAGCGTGAACATCAAGGAGATCTGCTGGAGCCTGCAGAACATCCGGGTGCGTTTTGGGGCGAAACCGGGCGCTTTTGGGGCCCTTTTGGGGCGCTTTTGGGGCCCTTTTGGGGCGCTTTTGGGGTTTTTAGGGTTTTTTTTTTCAGGGAGCATTTTGGGGTTCCCCAGCTGAGCCCCGGCGTGAGCCTGGCTGGGTTTTGGGGTGATTCTGAGGGATTTTGGGGTGATTTTGATGGATTTTGGGTCATTTGTGATGGATTTTGAGTTGATTTTGATGGATTTCAAATTGATTTTGATGAATTTTGGGTCGATATTGATGGATTTTGTAGTTCCCCAGCTGCGGGAGTGCGAGCTGAGCCCTGGCGTGAACCGGGCTGAGTTTTGGGCTGATTTTGACGGATTTTGGGTCGATTTTGATGGATTTTAGGCTGGTTTGGGGGTGGTTTTGATGGATTTTGGGTTGATTTTGACGGATTTTGGGTCGATTCTGACGGATTTTGGGTCGATCCTGACGGATTTTGGGTCGATCCTGATGTTCTCTGTCGCTCCCCAGCTGCGGGAGTGCGAGCTGAGCCCTGGCGTGAACCGGGCTGAGTTTTGGGTTGATTTTGATAGATTTTGGGTTGATCCTGACGGATTTTGGGTCAATTCTGATGGATTTGGGGTTGATTTTGATGGATTTTGGGTTGATTCTGATGGATTTTGGGTTGATTCTGACGGATTTTGGGGTGATTTTGATGGATTTTGGGCTGGTTTGGGGGTGGTTTTGATGGATTTTGGGTCGATTCTGATGGATTTTGGGTCGATTCTGACGGATTTTGGGTCGATCCCGACGTTCTCTGTCGCTCCCCAGCTGCGGGAGCGCGAGCTGAGCCCTGGCGTGAACCGGGCTGAGTTTTGGGTCGATTTTGACGGATTTGGGGTTGATTTTGATGGATTTTGGGTCGATCCTGACGGATTTCGGGTCGATTTTGTCGGATTTCTCGGTTCCCCAGCTGCGGGAGTGCGAGCTGAGCGCCCCGGCGTGAACCGGGACCTGACGCGGCGCGTGCGGAACGTCTCGGGGCTGACGCAGCACCGCCCCATCGTGCGCCACGACATCAAGCTGGCGGCGCGCCTGGTGCAGGCCCTGGACGCGCGCAGCGCGCCTCTGGAGCCCGCCGGGCGCCGTGGGGACGGCCGTGGGGACGGCCGTGGGGCAGGACGCGCCCGCCGACGGGGGGGAGCCGCCCGCCGACGCCGAGCCGCCGCCCGCCACCGAGCCCGGGGTGAGGAGCACGCACGGGGGTGTCCCCGATGTCCCCAGGGGTGTCCCAGTGTCCCCAGGGGTGTCCACGGTGTCCCCAGGGGTGTCCCCGGTGTCCCCAGGGGGGTCCCCACTGTCCCCAGGGGTGTCTCATGGGGATCCCCAGTGTCCTTGGTGTCCCCTGCGCTGTCCCCAGTGCTGTCCCCAATGTCCCCACTGTCCCCAGGGGTGTCCCAGTGTACCCAGGGGTGTCCCCGGTGTCCCCAGGGGTGTCCATGGTGTCCCCAGGGGTGTCCCAGTGTACCCAGGGGTGTCCCCAGTGCTCCCCCTCAATGTCCCCAGCGTCCCCAGAGGGGTCCCCGGCGTCCTGAGGGGAATCCCCGGTGTCCCTGATGTCCCCAGTGCTGTCCCCAATGTCCACTGGGTTGTCCCCATGGGTCCCAATGTCCCCATTGTCCCCATTGTCCCCTATGCTGTCCCCACTGTCCCCAGTGCCCAATGTCCCCACTGTCCCCAATGCCCCCACACTGTCCCCACTGTCCCCACTCTCTCCCCACTGTCCCCACACTGTCCCCTCTGTCCCCTCTGTCCCCTCTGTCCCCACACTGTCCCCACTGTCCCCACGCTGTCCCCATTGTCCCCACGCTGTCCCCACACTGTCCCCTCTGTCCCCACTGTCCCCCACACTGTCCCCTCTGTCCCCAATGTCCCCACACTGTCCCCTCTGTCCCCACACTGTCCCCACACTGTCCCCATGCTATCCCCATGCTATCCCCACACTGTCCCCACACTGTCCCCACACTGTCCCCACTCTCTCCCCTCTGTCCCCCACACTGTCCCCTCTGTCCCCACACTGTCCCCACTGTCCCCATTGTCCCCACTGTCCCCACACTGTCCCCACAGTCCCCAATGTCCCCACTGTCCCCACACTGTCCCCACTGTCCCCACACTGTCCCCTCTGTCCCCATTGTCCCCATTGTCCCCATTGTCCCCACTGTCCCCACACTGTCCCCATGCTATCCCCACGCTATCCCCATGCTATCCCCACACTGTCCCCACACTGTCCCCACACTGTCCCCACTGTCCCCACTGTCCCCACACTGTCCCCATGCTATCCCCACACTGTCCCCACACTGTCCCCATTGTCCCCACACTGTCCCCACTGTCCCCACACTGTCCCCACACCGTCGCCACGCTGTCCCCAGGCGCAGAACCCCGTGCTGCGCCACATCACCGATTACCTGATCGAGGAGGTGAGCGCCGAGGAGGAGGAGCTGCTGGGGACGGGGACGGGGCAGGGACAGGGACAGGGACAGGGCGCGGCCCCCGCCGAGGACGCGGCGCGCGAGACCAACCCGGCCGAGGTCACCGTGGAGCGCGACGAGAAGCTGCTCAAGGTGCGCGGGGGGTCCGCGCGTGTCCCCAAAACGTCCCCTGGGTGTCCCTGGGTGTCCGCGCGTGTCCCCAAAATGTCCCCAGAGTGTCCCTGGGTGTCCCTGGGGGTCCGCGCGTGTCCCCAAAATGTCCCCTGGGTGTCCCTGGGTGTCCCCAGATGTCCCCTGGGTGTCCACACATGTCCCCAAAATGTCCCCAGAGTGTCCCTGAGTGTCCCTGAGTGTCCCTGGGTGTCCCCAGAGTGTCCCCAGAGTGTCCCTGGGTGTCCCCAGATGTCCCCTGGGTGTCCCTGAGTGTCCTTGAGTGTTCCCGGGTGTCCCCAGATGTCCCCTGGGTGTCCCTGGGTGTCCTTGGGTGTCCCCAGAGTGTCCCCGGGTGTCACCAAGTGTCACCAAATGTCCCATGGGTGTCCCCAGAGTGTCCCTGAGTGTCCCTGAGTGTCCTGGGTGTCCACACGTGTCCCCTGGGTGTCCACATGTGTCCCCAAAATGTCCCCAGAGTGTCCCTGGGTGTCCACACGTGTCCCCTGGGTGTCCCTGGGTGTCCCCAGAGTGTCCCCTGGGTGTCACCAAGTGTCACCAAATGTCCCATGGGTGTCCTCAGGGTGTCCCCAGAGTGTCCCTGGGTGTCCCCAGAGTGTCCCTGGGTGTCCCTGGGTGTCCTCAGAGTGTCACCAAATGTTCTTGAGTGTTCCTGGGTGTCCGCAAATGTCCCCAGGGTGTTCCCAGATGTCCCCTGGGGTGTCGCTGAGTGTTTCTGGGTGTCCTCAGGGTGTCACCAAGTGTCCCCTGAGTGTCCCCAGAGTGTCCCTGGGTGTCCCCAAATGTCCCCAGGGTGTTCCCAGATGTCCCCTGGCTGTCCCTGATTGTCCCTGGGTGTCCCCTGAGTGTCCCCAGAGCATCCCCAAGTGTCTCAGAGCGTCCCCAGTGTCTCTAGAGTGTCCCCAGGGTGTCCCCCAGTGTCCCCAGGGTGTCCCCAGTGTCCCCAGAGCGTCCCCAGTGTCCCCAGTGTCCCCAGTGTCCCCTGTGGGTGGCAGGTGCTGGACCGCCTGCTGCTGTACCTGCGCATCGTGCACTCGGTGGATTACTACAACACCTCCGAGTACCCCAACGAGGACGAGATGCCCAACCGCTGCGGGATCATCCACGTGCGGGGCCCGCTGCCGCCCAACCGCGTGTCGCACGGCGAGGGTGAGCCCGGGGACACCCGAGACACCCCAAAAAACCCCAAAACCACCCCAAAAACCCAACCGCGTGTCCCACGGCGAGGGTGAGCCCGGGGACACCCGAGACACCCCAAAAAACCCCAAAAACCACCCCAAAAACCCCAAAACCCGCCCCAAAAACCCAACCGCCTGTCCCACGGCGAGGGTGAGCCCGGGGACACCCGAGACACCCCAAAAAACCCCAAAAACCACCCCAAAAACCCCAAAACCCGCCCCAAAAACCCAACCGCCTGTCCCACGGCGAGGGTGAGCCCAGGGACACCCGAGACACCCCAAAAAAACCCCAAAAACCACCCCAAAAACCCCAAAACCCGCCCCAAAAACCCAACCGCCTGTCCCACGGCGAGGGTGAGCCCAGGGACACCCCAAACACCCCAAAAAAACCCCAAAAACCCTGAAAACCACCCCAAAATAACCCAAACCACCCCTAAAAAACCCTGAATCCAAAGGGGCGTCCCACGGCGAAAGTGAGCCCAGTGTCCCCAGTGTCCCCAGTGTCCCCAATGTCCCCAGTGTCCCCAATGTCCCCAATGTCCCCAATGTCCCCAATGTCCCCAGTGTCCCCATTGTCCCCAATGTCCCCAGTGTCCCCAATCCCCCCACTGTCCCCATTGTCCCCAATCCCCCCACTGTCCCCATTGTCCCCAATCCCCCCACTGTCCCCTCACTGTCCCCACTGTCCCCAACCCCCCGCTGTCCCGTGTCCCCAGTGTCGGAGTGGCAGCGCACCTTCGAGGCGCGGCTGGCCCCGCTGCTGGCCGGGCCCCGGCGCTGTCCCCGAGGAGGAGGCGCAGCGCCTCGGCCGCAAGGACCCCGAGCAGGAGCTGGAGAAATTCGTCAGCGCCAACACCCAGGAGCTGGGCAAAGACAAGTGGCTGTGTCCCCTCAGCGGCAAGAAGTTCAAGGTGGGGACACCTTGGGGACATTGGGGACACTGGGGACACTGGGGACACCTTGGGGACACTGGGGACACACTGGGGACATTGGGGACACACTGGGGACACACTGGGGACACACTGGGGACACTGGGGACACCCTGGGGACATTGGGGACACCCTGGGGACATTGGGGACAGCCAGGAGCTGGGCAAGGACAAGTGGCTGTGTCCCCTCAGCGGCAAGAAGTTCAAGGTGGGGACACCTTGGGGACATTGGGGACACACTGGGGACACACTGGGGACACGCTGGGGACACTGGGGACACACTGGGGACACCCTGGGGACATTGGGGACACACTGGGGACACTGGGGACATTGGGGACATTGGGGACACCCTGGGGACACTGGGGACACACTGGGGACACCCTGGGGACATTGGGGACACCTTGGGGACACGCACAGGGTCATTGGGGACACCCTGGGGACACCTTGGGGACATTGGGGACACCCTGGACACACAGTCAGGGTCATTGGGGACACCCTGGGGACACCCTGGGGACACACTGGGGACACTGGGGACACACTGGGGACATTGGGGACACTGGGGACACACTGGAGAAATCCTGGGGACATTGGGGACAGCCAGGAGCTGGGCAAGGACAAGTGGCTGTGTCCCCTCAGCGGCAAGAAGTTCAAGGTGGGGACACCTTGGGGACATTGGGGACACTGGGGACACACTGGGGACACTGGGGACACACTGGGGAAATCCTGGGGACACTGGGGACACCCTGGGGACACAGTCAGGGACATTGGGGACACACTGGGGACACACTGGGGACATGCTCAGGGTCATTGGGGACACACTGGAGAAATCCTGGGGACACTGGGGACACCCTGGGGACACCCTGGGGACGCGCTCAGGGTCCTTGGGGACACACTGGGGACACACTGGGGACATTGGGAACACCCTGGGGACACGCTCAGGGTCCTTGGGGACACTCGGGGTCACTGGGACACACAGGGATCACTGGGGACATTCTGCAGGTCAGTGTCCCCTGCTTCCCCCCTGCTGTCCAAGGCTGTCCCTGATGTCCCCTCAATGTCCCCAAACGTCCCCAAATGTCCCCAGGGCCCCGAGTTCGTGCGGAAGCACATCTTCAACAAGCACGGGGACAAGATGGGCGCCGTGCGCAAGGAGGTTTTGTTCTTCAACAACTTCCTGATGGACCCCAAACGCCCGGCGCTGCCCGAGGGGGGCAAGGGGGGCCCGGCCGGGGGGCCCAACGCGGGTCAGTGCCACCAGGGTCACCTCTGTGTCACCCCTGTGTCACCTGTGCCACCATTTGTCACCTGTGTCACCTCTGTGTCACCCCAGTGTCACCCCAGTGTCACCCCAAACGCCCGGCGCTGCCCGAGGGGGGCAAGGGGGGCCCGGCCGGGGGGCCCAACGCGGGTCAGTGTCACCTGTGTGTCACCTGTGTGTCACCTGTGTGTCACCTGTGTGTCACCCGTGTGTCACCCGTGTGTCACCTGTGTCACCTGTGTCACCCCAGTGTCACCCCAGTGTCACCCCTGTGTCACCTCTGTGTCACCTCTGTGTCACCTCTGTGTCACCTGTGTCACCTCTGTGTCACCCCAAACGCCCGGTGCTGCCCGAGGGGGGCAAGGGGGGCCCGGCCGGGGGGCCCAACGCGGGTCAGTGTCACCTGTGTGTCACCTGTGTGTCACCTGTGTCACCTGTGTGTCACCTGTGTGTCACCTGTGTCACCTGTGTGTCACCCCTGTGTCACCTGTGCCACCATCTGTGTCACCCCTGTGTCACCTGTGTCAGCTTTGTCACCTCCTTCGTCACCCCCAGGGCTGTGTGTGTCACCTCCTGTGTCCCCTGTGCCACCCGTGTGTCACCTGTGTCATCTCCTGTGCCACCCCAGTGTCACCTGTGTGTCACCTGTGTCACCCCCTTTGCCACCTGCCCCCTTCACCGGCCTTGGGGACACTCGTGGGGACCCCGTGTGACCCCGTGTGACCCCGTGTGACCCCTGTGTGACCCCGGCTGTCCCCCGTGTCCCCAGGCCTGTCCCCCGGCGCGCTCCCGTACCCCCCGCAGTCCCTGTGACC
The DNA here is from genome assembly GCA_037837765.1 of Delichon dasypus. NCBI lineage: Eukaryota > Metazoa > Chordata > Aves > Passeriformes > Hirundinidae > Delichon > Delichon dasypus. The sequence continues at coordinate 5,648 of JBBAXF010000251.1, read as the reverse complement.
CCATGTGACCCCGTGACCCCGTGTGACCCCGTGTGACCCTGTGTGACCCCGGCTGTCCCCCGTGTCCCCAGGCCTGTCCCCCGGCGCGCTCCCGTACCCCCCGCAGTCCCTGTGACCCCGTGTGACCCCGTGACCCCGTGTGACCCCTGTGTGACCCCTGTGTGACCCCGTGACCCCCGTGTGACCCCGTGTGACCCTGTGACCCCTGTGTGACCCCGTGTGACCCCGTGTGACCCCCGTGTGACCCCGTGTGACCCCGGCTGTCCCCCGTGTCCCCAGGCCTGTCCCCCGGCGCGCTCCCGTACCCCCCGCAGTCCCTGTGACCCCGTGACCCCCGTGTGACCCCCGTGTGACCCCCGTGTGACCCCTGTGTGACTCCGTGACCCCCGTGTGACCCCCGTGTGACCCCATGACCCCCGTGTGACCCTGGCTGTCCCCCGTGTCCCCAGGCCTGTCCCCCGGCGCGCTCCCGTACCCCCCGCAGTCCCTGTGACCCCTGTGTAACCCTGTGTGACCCCGTGTGACCCCGTGTGACCCCGTGTGACCCCGTGTGACCCCCGTGTGACCCCGGCTGTCCCCCGTGTCCCCAGGCCTGTCCCCCGGCGCGCTCCCGTACCCCCCGCAGTCCCTGTGACCCCGTGACCCCTGTGTGACCCCGTGTGACCCCGTGACCCCGTGTGACCCCTGTGTGACCCCTGTGTGACCCCGGCTGTCCCCCGTGTCCCCAGGCCTGTCCCCCGGCGCGCTCCCGTACCCCCCGCAGTCCCTGTGACCCCGTGTGACCCCTGTGTGACCCTGTGTGACCCCGTGTGACCCCGTGACCCCGTGTGACCCCGTGACCCCGTGTGACCCCTGTGTGACCCCTGTGTGACCCCGGCTGTCCCCCGTGTCCCCAGGCCTGTCCCCCGGCGCGCTCCCGTACCCCCCGCAGTCCCCCCAGGGGTTGATGCCCTACGGGACCCCCCGGCCCCCCATGCTGGGATACGGAGGTACCGGGACCGGGGAGAACCGGGGAAAACCGGGGAAAATTCGGGAAAAAAACGGGAAAAATTCGGGGAAAATCTGGGAAAAAATCAGGGAAAATTTGGGGAAAATTTGGGAAACATTTGGGAAAAAATTGGGAAAATTTGGGAAAAATTTGGGAAAAAATTGGAAAAAAAATCGGGAAAAATTTGGGGAAAAAATGGGGAAAAATTGGGAAAAATTTTGGAAAAAATTGGGGAAAATTCGGGAAAAAATTGGGGAAAATTCGGGAAAAATTTGGGGGAAAATTCGGGAAAAAATTGGGGAAAATTTGGGAAAAAATGGGGAAAATCTGGGAAAAATTTGGGGAAAATTCGGGGAAAATTTGGGAAACATTTGGGAAAAATTGGGAAAAAATTGGGAAAATTCGGGAAAATTTTGGGAAAATTTGGGGAAAATTTGGGAAAAAATTGGGAACAAATTGGGGAAAATTTGGGAAAAATTGAGAAAAATTGGGAAAAAATTGGGAAAAATTTTGGAAAAAATTGGGGAAAATTCGGGAAAAAATTGGGGAAAATTTGGGAAAAATTTGGGGGGGGGTTGGAGACGTTTTGAGGAGGGTTTGGGGGGATTCTGGGAAATTCGGGGGGGATTTTGGGGGGATTTGGGGGAATTTGGGAAAAATTTGGGGGGGATTTGGGGTGGTTGGGGGATATTTTGGGTGGTCTGAGGTGGATTTTGGGTGGTTTTGGAGCGATTTTGTGGGGATTTGGGTGGTTTTTGGTGTTTCATGAATTTAGGGATATTTTGGGTGGATTTTGGGTGATTTTGGGAGATTTTGGGTGATTTTGGGGTGGTTTTGGGTGTTTTTTGGGTGCATTTTGGTGTTCCAGGGTGTTTTTAACCCTTTCTCCCCCAGGCTACCACCCGTACCCCTGTGGGTGATTCGGGGTGGATTTGGGGATATTTTGGGTGGATTTTGGGTGATTTTGGGGTGGTTTTGGGTGTTTTTTGGGTGCATTTTGGTGTTCCAGGGTGTTTTTAACCCTTTTTCCCCCAGGATCCCATCCGTACCCCTGTGGGTGATTTGGGAATATTTTGGGTTGATTTTGGGTGGATTTGGGGATATTTTGGGTGATTTTGGGGTGGTTTTGGGTGTTTTTTGGGTGCATTTTGGTGTTCCAGGCTGTTTTTAACCCTTTTTCCCCCAGGATCCCACCCGTACCCCTGTCAATGATTTGGGGTGGATTTTGGGTGGATTTGGGGATATTTTGGGTGGATTTTGGGTTATTTTGGGTGTTTTTTAGGTGATTTTGGGGTGGTTTTGGGTGTTTTTTGGGTGTATTTTGGTTTTCCAGGGTGTTTTTAACCCTTTCTCCCCCAGGATCCCACCCGTACCCCCCCGGGCCCTACGGGGGTCGCGGCAGCTACGAAACCTTCCGGGGTCAGGGGGGGGCCGGGGGGGGTTACCTGAACAAACCCCGCAGCAGGTGAGGGGGGACCCCAAAAACGGGATCGGGGACCCCAAAACTGGGATCGGGGACCCCCAAAAACGGGATCGGGGACCCAAAATTGGGATCGGGGACCCCAAAAACGGGGTTGGGGACCAAAAATTGGGGATCGGGGACCCAAAATTGGGATCGGGGACCCCAAAAACGGGATCGGGGACCAAAAATTGGGATCGGGGACCCCGAAAATGGGATTGAGGACACAAAAAATGGGGGTTTTGGAGATGAGGGTGGATTTTTTGGGGGTGAATTTTTGGGAGCGTTCCGGGGTTCCCAGGGTGGAATTTTGGGTGGATTTCGGGGATTTTCGGGGTGGATTCCTGGGTGGATTTTCGGGGGGAATTTTCGGAGTTCAGGGTCGATTTTTGGGGTGGATTTTTGGGCTTGGGGTGGATTCCTGGGAGGATTTTCAGGGTGGATTTTTGGGATCGGGGTGGATTCCTGGGTGGATTTTTGGGGATCAGGGTCGATTTTTGGGGTGGATTTTTGGGATCGGGGTCAATTTTTGGGATCAAGATGGATTTTTGGGATTGGGGTGGATTTTTGGGATGGGGTGGATTCCTGGGTGGATTTTTGGGATCAAGATGGATTTTTGGGGTGGATTTTTGGGATCGGGGTGGATTCCTGGGTGGATTTTTGGGATCGGGGTCGATTTTTGGGATCGGGGTCGATTTTTGGGATCGGGATGGATTCCTGGGTGGATTTTTGGGATCGGGGTGGATTCCTGGGTGGATTTTCGGGATCGGACTGGATTCCCGGGTGGATTTCGGGGGTCCTGACCCCGCTGCCCCCCCCCAGGATGGTGCGGGGGGACCCCCGGGCCATCGTCGAGTACCGGGACCTGGACGCCCCCGAGGACGTGGATTTCTTCTGACCCCTCCCCCCCCCCGCGCCCCCCTTTTGATACTCCCCCGCCCCTCCCCCCCTTTGTACGGCCCCGCCCCCAGCCCCCCAAAAACCCCCCACCCCCCCCCAATAAAGGCCCCGCGGGGCAGCAGCACCGGCCCGGCCCCGGCGGGGTTTTTGGGGGAAATTCCGGGGATTTCGGGGCCGTTTCTGCATTTTCGGGAATTTTTGTTTGGATTTTTTTTTTTTTTTTTTGGATTTTTTTTTTTTTAAACCCGTCCCGAAGCCCCGCCCCGTGACGTCAGCGCAGCGGGTCCGGAACAGCTCGAGCGTTTATTGGTTCGCGATTCCGGCGCCGCGGCCAATCAGCGGCGAGCCCGCGGCTCTCGTCCAATCATGATCCGGAGTGAGGAGAAGGCGCGCCATTGGCTGTCGCGCAGCAACGGCCGTGACGTAAGCGGCAGCGCGTTCCCGCGCATGATCAGTACACAGGCCACAGCGATCTCTGCCATTGGACAGCGCCTGGACCAATGGGAGGCGGGCGGAGAGGCTCCGCCCCTTTTCTTAAAGGGACAGCGCCCAAGGGGACCCAGCGACCCCAGCAAGCACTTCCGGTGTCCACTTCCGGTCACTCTCAGTCCGTTCCAGTGACTCCAGTCCCTCCTCACCCCCCAGCCTCTAAAAACCCTTAAAAAAACCCAAAATCTCTTAAAAAAAACTTTTAAAAAAACCCCAAAAATTCCTTTAACCCCCCCCAGACCTGTCCGAGCCCCTTCCCTCTGATTTCGGGGTATTTCGGATGAATTTTGGGCTCCCTCTATTGATTTCCGGGTGCTTTGTTGCTTCCCCTGGTAATTTTTGTCTCTCCTGATGATTTTCGGGTGATTCTGATGATTTTTGGGCTCCCCCCAGATTAATTTTGGGGTATTTTTGGTGATTTTTTTGGGGTGATTTCAGGCGATTTTGGGTCGGGGTCTCTATAGGGCCATGGCAGCCCAGCCCAGGATCAGCAGGGACCCCCCCAAGGGTAATTTTTGGGTATTTTTTGGGGTGATTTCAGGTGATTTTGGGTCCGGATCCCTATAGGGCCATGGCAGCCCAGCCCAGGATCAGCAGGGACCCCCCCAAGGGTAATTTTTGGGTATTTTTTGGGGTGATTTCAGGTGATTTTGGGTCGGGGTCCCTATAGGGCCATGGCCGCCCAGCCCAGGATCAGCAGGGACCCCCCCAGCGGCGCCCCCCGGTTGAATGTGGGGTCCCCGGTGAGGCCGTGGAAGTAGAAGGGGCCGCAGAAGAGCCCCATCCCCGCCAGCAGCAGAGACCCGGCCTGGGGGGGAGAGAAAACAGCGGCTCAGGGAGGGGGAAAGGGATTTGGGGGAGTTTGAGGGGTTAAAGCAGGGAAAAAATGGGAATTGGGGGCTTTGAGGATATTTTGGGAGTCCCTGGGGGAGTTTTAAGGGTTTAAGGAGGGGGGGAAAAGGGGAACTGAGGAGAGTTCAGGGGGATTTGGGGCAATTTTGAGGAACCTGGAGGGGATTTTTGGGGTCCTGGAGGAGATTCTGGGGGAATTTTGGGGATTTTCCGGGGGTCTCACCAGGTGCGGGCGGCGGCAGTGCGGGGCCGCCAGCAGGGCCAGGCTGTTCAGGAGGTGGAAGCGGTTGGCGGTGTCGTAGAGCTGCGGGGGCGATTTCGGGGCGACTTTAGGGATTTTTGGTAATTTCGCTTCTTTGGGGGGGGGCGATTTTCGGGTTTGTCGCGCGGGGATTTTTGTGTTTATTTTTATTTCCCCCCCGTCTCCGCACTCACCTCCTTCTGGTACTCGTCCCGGTCGCTCCGCCGCATTCCTGAGGGGGAACCGGGGGTCAGAGATCTCCCCGGGACCCCAAGAAACCCCTCGGGACCTCCCCCAAACCCACCCGGGACCCCCCAGCCCCACCGTGGGCCCCGTAGGCCGCGGCCGCCATAGCGGCGGCTCCGCTCAGCGCCCCGACCCTGCCCCAGGCCGCCGCCATCGCTCCCCGCTTCCGACACCGGGCGCTTCCGCTTCCGCCGCGGCGGGCGGGGTTCCCATTGGGCGAGACGCGCGTCAATCAAAAGGGGAGAGCGACCAATGGGAGCGCGGGGAGGCGGGGGCGGGGCGGCGCGCCCCCTGGCGGTGCGGAGAGGGATTTTTGGGGGTGGAATTTTGGGAATTTTGGGAATTTGGGGGGGGGGATTTTGGGATTTTTTGGGGGGGGATTTTGGGAATTTTTGGGGGGGATTTTGGGGGGGCTCCAAACCCCTTCCCAACCCCCCCTCCCCAATCCCGAGTGGAATTTGGGGGGTTCTGGA
>JBBAXF010000250.1:0-33972 GCA_037837765.1 Delichon dasypus | reverse complement strand
GCACTTATGCTGCACCCTGCTTGCTCTGTTTCCCTGTTAGAAGCTGTCAAGTGGAACGAGTTGCTCTCTGCGAGAAGAGCACGCACGGTGCTCGCTTCTGTGTGCTTCTTTTCAGCGGTTTGCTCTCTGTGCAGCATATGTGCTGTTTCAGCTCTTCTAGCCAGCCAATATGCTCCTGCAGCATTTCTCTGCTTCTATCAGTGATTTCTGAGCTGCTGATGCTAGGCTGTCTGTTTTCCATGTTTGCAACAAGTGCAGCACGTATGCTGCACCCTGCTTGCTCTGTTTCCCTGTTAGAAGCTGTCAAGTGGAAGGAGTTGCTCTCTGCGAGAAGAGCACGCACGGTGCTCGCTTCTGTGTGCTTCTTTTCAGCTGTTTGCTCTCTGTGCAGCATATGTGCTGTTTCAGCTCTTCTAGCCAGCCAATATGCTCCTGCAGCATTTCTCTGCTTCTATCAGTGATTTCTGAGCTGCTGATGCTAGGCTGTCTGTTTTCCATGTTTGCAACAAGTGCAGCACGTATGCTGCACCCTGCTTGCTCTGTTTCCCCTGTTAGAAGCTGTCAAGTGGAACGAGTTGCTCTCTGCGAGAAGAGCACGCACGGTGCTCGCTTCTGTGTGCTTCTTTTCAGCGGTTTGCTCTCTGTGCAGCATATGTGCTGTTTCAGCTCTTCTAGCCAGCCAATATGCTCCTGCAGCATTTCTCTGCTTCTATCAGTGATTTCTGAGCTGCTGATGCTAGGCTGTCTGTTTTCCATGTTTGCAACAAGTGCAGCACGTATGCTGCACCCTGCTTGCTCTGTTTCCCTGTTAGAAGCTGTCAAGTGGAACGAGTTGCTCTCTGCGAGAAGAGCACGCACGGTGCTCGCTTCCGTGTGCTTCTTTTCAGCGGTTTGCTCTCTGTGCAGCATATGTGCTGTTTCAGCTCTTCTAGCCAGCCAATATGCTCCTGCAGCATTTCTCTGCTTCTATCAGTGATTTCTGAGCTGCTGATGCTAGGCTGTCTGTTTTCCATGTTTGCAACAAGTGCAGCACGTATGCTGCACCCTGCTTGCTCTGTTTCCCTGTTAGAAGCTGTCAAGTGGAACGAGTTGCTCTCTGCGAGAAGAGCACGCACGGTGCTCGCTTCCTGTGTGCTTCTTTTCAGCGGTTTGCTCTCTGTGCAGCATATGTGCTGTTTCAGCTCTTCTAGCCAGCCAATATGCTCCTGCAGCATTTCTCTGCTTCTAGCAGTGATTTCTGAGCTGCTGATGCTAGGCTGTCTGTTTTCCCATGTTTGCAACAAGTGCAGCACGTATGCTGCACCCTGCTTGCTCTGTTTCCCTGTTAGAAGCTGTCAAGTGGAACGAGTTGCTCTCTGCGAGAAGAGCACGCACGGTGCTCGCTTCTGTGTGCTTCTTTTCAGCGGTTTGCTCTCTGTGCAGCATATGTGCTGTTTCAGCCTCTTCTAGCCAGCCAATATGCTCCTGCAGCATTTCTCTGCTTCTATCAGTGATTTCTGAGCTGCTGATGCTAGGCTGTCTGTTTTCCATGTTTGCAACAAGTGCAGCACGTATGCTGCACCCTGCTTGCTCTGTTTCCCTGTTAGAAGCTGTCAAGTGGAACGAGTTGCTCTCTGCGAGAAGAGCACGCACGGTGCTCGCTTCTGTGTGCTTCTTTTCAGCGGTTTGCTCTCTGTGCAGCATATGTGCTGTTTCAGCCCTTCTAGCCAGCCAATATGCTCCTGCAGCATTTCTCTGCTTCTATCAGTGATTTCTGAGCTGCTGATGCTAGGCTGTCTGTTTTCCATGTTTGCAACAAGTGCAGCACGTATGCTGCACCCTGCTTGCTCTGTTTCCCTGTTAGAAGCTGTCAAGTGGAACGAGTTGCTCTCTGCGAGAAGAGCACGCACGGTGCTCGCTTCTGTGTGCTTCTTTTCAGCGGTTTGCTCTCTGTGCAGCATATGTGCTGTTTCAGCCCTTCTAGCCAGCCAATATGCTCCTGCAGCATTTCTCTGCTTCTATCAGTGATTTCTGAGCTGCTGATGCTAGGCTGTCTGTTTTCCATGTTTGCAACAAGTGCAGCACGTATGCTGCACCCTGCTTGCTCTGTTTCCCTGTTAGAAGCTGTCAAGTGGAACGGAGTTGCTCTCTGCGAGAAGAGCACGCACGGTGCTCGCTTCTGTGTGCTTCTTTTCAGCGGTTTGCTCTCTGTGCAGCATATGTGCTGTTTCAGCCCTTCTAGCCAGCCAATATGCTCCTGCAGCATTTCTCTGCTTCTATCAGTGATTCTGAGCTGCTGATGCTAGGCTGTCTGTTTTCCATGTTTGCAACAAGTGCAGCACGTATGCTGCACCCTGCTTGCTCTGTTTCCCTGTTAGAAGCTGTCAAGTGGAACGAGTTGCTCTCTGCGAGAAGAGCACGCACGGTGCTCGCTTCTGTGTGCTTCTTTTCAGCGGTTTGCTCTCTGTGCAGCATATGTGCTGTTTCAGCCCTTCTAGCCAGCCAATATGCTCCTGCAGCATTTCTCTGCTTCTATCAGTGATTTCTGAGCTGCTGATGCTAGGCTGTCTGTTTTCCATGTTTGCAACAAGTGCAGCACGTATGCTGCACCCTGCTTGCTCTGTTTCCCTGTTAGAAGCTGTCAAGTGGAAGGAGTTGCTCTCTGCGAGAAGAGCACGCACGGTGCTCGCTTCTGTGTGCTTCTTTTCAGCGGTTTGCTCTCTGTGCAGCATATGTGCTGTTTCAGCCCTTCTAGCCAGCCAATATGCTCCTGCAGCATTTCTCTGCTTCTATCAGTGATTTCTGAGCTGCTGATGCTAGGCTGTCTGTTTTCCATGTTTGCAACAAGTGCAGCACGTATGCTGCACCCTGCTTGCTCTGTTTCCCTGTTAGAAGCTGTCAAGTGGAACGAGTTGCTCTCTGCGAGAAGAGCACGCACGGTGCTCGCTTCTGTGTGCTTCTTTTCAGCGGTTTGCTCTCTGTGCAGCATATGTGCTGTTTCAGCCCTTCTAGCCAGCCAATATGCTCCTGCAGCATTTCTCTGCTTCTAGCAGTGATTTCTGAGCTGCTGATGCTAGGCTGTCTGTTTTCCATGTTTGCAACAAGTGCAGCACGTATGCTGCACCCTGCTTGCTCTGTTTCCCTGTTAGAAGCTGTCAAGTGGAACGAGTTGCTCTCTGCGAGAAGAGCACGCACGGTGCTCGCTTCTGTGTGCTTCTTTTCAGCGGTTTGCTCTCTGTGCAGCATATGTGCTGTTTCAGCTCTTCTAGCCAGCCAATATGCTCCTGCAGCATTTCTCTGCTTCTAGCAGTGATTTCTGAGCTGCTGATGCTAGGCTGTCTGTTTTCCATGTTTGCAACAAGTGCAGCACGTATGCTGCACCCTGCTTGCTCTGTTTCCCTGTTAGAAGCTGTCAAGTGGAACGAGTTGCTCTCTGCGAGAAGAGCACGCACGGTGCTCGCTTCTGTGTGCTTCTTTTCAGCGGTTTGCTCTCTGTGCAGCATATGTGCTGTTTCAGCTCTTCTAGCCAGCCAATATGCTCCTGCAGCATTTCTCTGCTTCTATCAGTGATTTCTGAGCTGCTGATGCTAGGCTGTCTGTTTTCCATGTTTGCAACAAGTGCAGCACGTATGCTGCACCCTGCTTGCTCTGTTTCCCTGTTAGAAGCTGTCAAGTGGAACGAGTTGCTCTCTGCGAGAAGAGCACGCACGGTGCTCGCTTCTGTGTGCTTCTTTTCAGCTGTTTGCTCTCTGTGCAGCATATGTGCTGTTTCAGCTCTTCTAGCCAGCCAATATGCTCCTGCAGCATTTCTCTGCTTCTATCAGTGATTCTGAGCTGCTGATGCTAGGCTGTCTGTTTTCCATGTTTGCAACAAGTGCAGCACGTATGCTGCACCCTGCTTGCTCTGTTTCCCTGTTAGAAGCTGTCAAGTGGAACGAGTTGCTCTCTGCGAGAAGAGCACGCACGGTGCTCGCTTCTGTGTGCTTCTTTTCAGCGGTTTGCTCTCTGTGCAGCATATGTGCTGTTTCAGCTCTTCTAGCCAGCCAATATGCTCCTGCAGCATTTCTCTGCTTCTATCAGTGATTTCTGAGCTGCTGATGCTAGGCTGTCTGTTTTCCATGTTTGCAACAAGTGCAGCACGTATGCTGCACCCTGCTTGCTCTGTTTCCCTGTTAGAAGCTGTCAAGTGGAACGAGTTGCTCTCTGCGAGAAGAGCACGCACGGTGCTCGCTTCTGTGTGCTTCTTTTCAGCGGTTTGCTCTCTGTGCAGCATATGTGCTGTTTCAGCCCTTCTAGCCAGCCAATATGCTCCTGCAGCATTTCTCTGCTTCTATCAGTGATTTCTGAGCTGCTGATGCTAGGCTGTCTGTTTTCCATGTTTGCAACAAGTGCAGCACGTATGCTGCACCCTGCTTGCTCTGTTTCCCTGTTAGAAGCTGTCAAGTGGAACGAGTTGCTCTCTGCGAGAAGAGCACGCACGGTGCTCGCTTCTGTGTGCTTCTTTTCAGCGGTTTGCTCTCTGTGCAGCATATGTGCTGTTTCAGCCCTTCTAGCCAGCCAATATGCTCCTGCAGCATTTCTCTGCTTCTATCAGTGATTTCTGAGCTGCTGATGCTAGGCTGTCTGTTTTCCATGTTTGCAACAAGTGCAGCACGTATGCTGCACCCTGCTTGCTCTGTTTCCCTGTTAGAAGCTGTCAAGTGGAAGGAGTTGCTCTCTGCGAGAAGAGCACGCACGGTGCTCGCTTCTGTGTGCTTCTTTTCAGCGGTTTGCTCTCTGTGCAGCATATGTGCTGTTTCAGCCCTTCTAGCCAGCCAATATGCTCCTGCAGCATTTCTCTGCTTCTAGCAGTGATTTCTGAGCTGCTGATGCTAGGCTGTCTGTTTTCCATGTTTTGCAACAAGTGCAGCACGTATGCTGCACCCTGCTTGCTCTGTTTCCCTGTTAGAAGCTGTCAAGTGGAACGAGTTGCTCTCTGCGAGAAGAGCACGCACGGTGCTCGCTTCTGTGTGCTTCTTTTCAGCGGTTTGCTCTCTGTGCAGCATATGTGCTGTTTCAGCTCTTCTAGCCAGCCAATATGCTCCTGCAGCATTTCTCTGCTTCTAGCAGTGATTTCTGAGCTGCTGATGCTAGGCTGTCTGTTTTCCATGTTTGCAACAAGTGCAGCACGTATGCTGCACCCTGCTTGCTCTGTTTCCCTGTCAGAAGCTGTCAAGTGGAACGAGTTGCTCTCTGCGAGAAGAGCACGCACGGTGCTCGCTTCTGTGTGCTTCTTTTCAGCGGTTTGCTCTCTGTGCAGCATATGTGCTGTTTCAGCTCTTCTAGCCAGCCAATATGCTCCTGCAGCATTTCTCTGCTTCTATCAGTGATTTCTGAGCTGCTGATGCTAGGCTGTCTGTTTTCCATGTTTGCAACAAGTGCAGCACTTATGCTGCACCCTGCTTGCTCTGTTTCCCTGTTAGAAGCTGTCAAGTGGAACGAGTTGCTCTCTGCGAGAAGAGCACGCACGGTGCTCGCTTCTGTGTGCTTCTTTTCAGCGGTTTGCTCTCTGTGCAGCATATGTGCTGTTTCAGCTCTTCTAGCCAGCCAATATGCTCCTGCAGCATTTCTCTGCTTCTATCAGTGATTTCTGAGCTGCTGATGCTAGGCTGTCTGTTTTCCATGTTTGCAACAAGTGCAGCACGTATGCTGCACCCTGCTTGCTCTGTTTCCCTGTTAGAAGCTGTCAAGTGGAAGGAGTTGCTCTCTGCGAGAAGAGCACGCACGGTGCTCGCTTCTGTGTGCTTCTTTTCAGCTGTTTGCTCTCTGTGCAGCATATGTGCTGTTTCAGCTCTTCTAGCCAGCCAATATGCTCCTGCAGCATTTCTCTGCTTCTATCAGTGATTTCTGAGCTGCTGATGCTAGGCTGTCTGTTTTCCATGTTTGCAACAAGTGCAGCACGTATGCTGCACCCTGCTTGCTCTGTTTCCCTGTTAGAAGCTGTCAAATGGAAGGAGTTGCTCTCTGCGAGAAGAGCACGCACGGTGCTCGCTTCTGTGTGCTTCTTTTCAGCGGTTTGCTCTCTGTGCAGCATATGTGCTGTTTCAGCTCTTCTAGCCAGCCAATATGCTCCTGCAGCATTTCTCTGCTTCTATCAGTGATTTCTGAGCTGCTGATGCTAGGCTGTCTGTTTTCCATGTTTGCAACAAGTGCAGCACGTATGCTGCACCCTGCTTGCTCTGTTTCCCTGTTAGAAGCTGTCAAGTGGAAGGAGTTGCTCTCTGCGAGAAGAGCACGCACGGTGCTCGCTTCTGTGTGCTTCTTTTCAGCGGTTTGCTCTCTGTGCAGCATATGTGCTGTTTCAGCTCTTCTAGCCAGCCAATATGCTCCTGCAGCATTTCTCTGCTTCTATCAGTGATTTCTGAGCTGCTGATGCTAGGCTGTCTGTTTTCCATGTTTGCAACAAGTGCAGCACGTATGCTGCACCCTGCTTGCTCTGTTTCCCTGTTAGAAGCTGTCAAGTGGAACGAGTTGCTCTCTGCGAGAAGAGCACGCACGGTGCTCGCTTCTGTGTGCTTCTTTTCAGCGGTTTGCTCTCTGTGCAGCATATGTGCTGTTTCAGCCCTTCTAGCCAGCCAATATGCTCCTGCAGCATTTCTCTGCTTCTATCAGTGATTTCTGAGCTCCTGATGCTAGGCTGTCTGTTCTCCATGTTTGCAACAAGTGCAGCACGTATGCTGCACCCTGCTTGCTCTGTTTCCCTGTTAGAAGCTGTCAAGTGGACCAAGTTGTTCTCTGCGAGAACAGCACGCACCGTGCTCGCTTCTGTGTGCTTCTTTTCAGCAGTTTGCTCTCTGCACAGCATATGTGGTGTTTCACCTCTTCTAGCAAGCCAATATGCTCCTGCAGCATTTCTCTGCTTCTATCAGTGATTTCTGAGCTGCTGATGCTAGGCTGTCTGTTCTCCATGTTTGCAACAAGTGCAGCACGTATGCTGCACTCTGCTTGCTCTGTTTCCCTGTTAGAAGCTGTCAAGTGGAACCAAGTTGTTCTCTGTGAGAACAGCACGCACCGTGCTCGCGTGTGTGTGCTTCTTTTCAGCGGTTTGCTCTCTGCACAGCCTATGTGCTATTTCACCTCTTCTAGCCAGCCAATATGCTCCTGCAGCATTTCCTGCTTCTATCAGGGATTTCTGAGCTGCTGATGCTAGGCTGTCTGTTTCCATGTTTGCAACAAGTGCAGCACGTATGCTGCACCCTGCTTGCTCTGTTTCCCTGTTAGAAGCTGTCAAGTGGAAGGAGTTGCTCTCTGCGAGAAGAGCACGCACGGTGCTCGCTTCTGTGTGCTTCTTTTCAGCGGTTTGCTCTCTGTGCAGCATATGTGCTGTTTCAGCTCTTCTAGCCAGCCAATATGCTCCTGCAGCATTTCTCTGCTTCTATCAGTGATTTCTGAGCTGCTGGTGCTAGGCTGTCTGTTCTCCATGTTTGCAACAAGTGCAGCACGTATGCTGCACTCTGCTTGCTCTGTTTTCCCTGTGAGAAGCTGTAAAGTGGACCAAGTTGTTCTCTGCGAGAACAGCACGCACCGTGCTAGCGTGTGTGTGCTTCTTTTCAGCGGTTTGCTCTCTGCACAGACTATGTAATGTTTCACCTCTTCTAGCAAGCCAATATGCTCCTGCAGCATTTCTCTGCTTCTAGCAGTGATTTCTGAGCTGCTGATGCTAGGCTGTCTGTTTTCCATGTTTGCAACAAGTGCAGCACGTATGCTGCACCCTGCTTGCTCTGTTTCCCTGTTAGAAGCTGTCAAGTGGAAGAGTTGCTCTCTGCGAGAAGAGCACGCACGGTGCTCGCTTCTGTGTGCTTCTTTTCAGCGGTTTGCTCTCTGTGCAGCATATGTGCTGTTTCAGCCCTTCTAGCCAGCCAATATGCTCCTGCAGCATTTCTCTGCTTCTATCAGTGATTTCTGAGCTGCTGATGCTAGGCTGTCTGTTTTCCATGTTTGCAACAAGTGCAGCACGTATGCTGCACCCTGCTTGCTCTGTTTCCCTGTTAGAAGCTGTCAAGTGGAACGAGTTGCTCTCTGCGAGAAGAGCACGCACGGTGCTCGCTTCTGTGTGCTTCTTTTCAGCGGTTTGCTCTCTGTGCAGCATATGTGCTGTTTCAGCTCTTCTAGCCAGCCAATATGCTCCTGCAGCATTTCTCTGCTTCTATCAGTGATTTCTGAGCTGCTGATGCTAGGCTGTCTGTTCTCCATGTTTGTAACAATGCAGCACGTATGCTGCACTCTGCTTGCTCTGTTTCCCTGTTAGAAGCTGTAAAGTGTACCAAGTCGTTCTCTGCGAGAACAGCACGCACGGTGTTCGCTTCTGTGTGCTTCTTTTCAGCGGTTTGCTCTCTGTGCAGCATATGTGCTGTTTCACCTCTTCTAGGAAGCCAATATGCTCCTGCAGCATTTCTCTGCTTCTATCAGTGATTTCTGAGCTGCTGGTGCTAGGCTGTCTGTTCTCCATGTTTGCAACAAGTGCAGCACGTATGCTGCACTCTGCTTGCTCTGTTTCCCTGTTAGAAGCTGTAAAGTGGACCAAGTTGTTCTCTGCGAGAACCGCACGCACCGTGCTCGCTTCTGTGTGCTTCTTCTCAGCGCTTTGCTCTCTGTGCAGCCTATGTGCTGTTTCACCGCTTCTAGCCAGACAATATGCTCCTGCAGCATTTCTCTGCTTCTATCAGTGATTTCTGAGCTGCTGATGCTAGGCTGTCTGTTCTCCATGTTTGCAACAAGTGCAGCACGTATGCTGCACTCTGCTTGCTCTGTTTCCCTGTTAGAAGCTGTAAAGTGGACCAAGTCGTTCTCTGCGAGAACAGCACGCACCATGCTCGCTTCTGTGTGCTTCTTTTCAGCGGTTTGCTCTCTGTGCAGCATATGTGCTGTTTCACCTCTTCTAGCAAGCCAATATGCTCCTGCAGCATTTCTCTGCTTCTATCAGTGATTTCTGAGCTGCTGATGCTAGGCTGTCTGTTCTCCATGTTTGCAACAAGTGCAGCACGTATGCTGCACTCTGCTTGCTCTGTTTCCCTGTTAGAAGCTGTAAAGTGGACCAAGTCGTTCTCTGCGAGAACAGCACGCACCATGCTCGCTTCTGTGTGCTTCTTTCAGCGGTTTGCTCTCTGTGCAGCGTATGTGCGGTTTCAGCTCTTCTAGCCAGCCAATATGCTCCTGCAGCATTTCTCTGCTTCTAGCAGTGATTTCTGAGCTGCTGATGCTAGGCTGTCTGTTTCCATGTTTGCAACAAGTGCAGCACGTATGCTGCACCCTGCTTGCTCTGTTTCCCTGTTAGAAGCTGTCAAGTGGAAGGAGTTGCTCTCTGCGAGAAGAGCAGGCACGGTGCTCGCGTCTGTGTGCTTCTTCTCAGCGCTTTGCTCTCTGTGCAGCGTATGTGCGGTTTCAGCTCTTCTAGCCAGCCAATATGCTCCTGCAGCATTTCTCTGCTTCTAGCAGTGATTTCTGAGCTGCTGATGCTAGGCTGTCTGTTTTCCATGTTTGCAACAAGTGCAGCACGTATGCTGCACCCTGCTTGCTCTGTTTCCCTGTTAGAAGCTGTCAAGTGGAAGGAGTTGCTCTCTGCGAGAAGAGCAGGCACGGTGCTCGCGTCTGTGTGCTTCTTCTCAGCGCTTTGCTCTCTGTGCAGCGTATGTGCGGTTTCAGCTCTTCTAGCCAGCCAATATGCTCCTGCAGCATTTCTCTGCTTCTAGCAGTGATTTCTGAGCTGCTGATGCTAGGCTGTCTGTTTTCCATGTTTGCAACAAGTGCAGCACGTATGCTGCACCCTGCTTGCTCTGTTTCCCTGTTAGAAGCTGTCAAGTGGAAGGAGTTGCTCTCTGCGAGAAGAGCAGGCACGGTGCTCGCGTCTGTGTGCTTCTTCTCAGCGCTTTGCTCTCTGTGCAGCGTATGTGCGGTTTCAGCTCTTCTAGCCAGCCAATATGCTCCTGCAGCATTTCTCTGCTTCTAGCAGTGATTTCTGAGCTGCTGATGCTAGGCTGTCTGTTTTCCATGTTTGCAACAAGTGCAGCACGTATGCTGCACCCTGCTTGCTCTGTTTCCCTGTTAGAAGCTGTCAAGTGGAAGGAGTTGCTCTCTGCGAGAAGAGCAGGCACGGTGCTCGCGTCTGTGTGCTTCTTCTCAGCGCTTTGCTCTCTGTGCAGCGTATGTGCGGTTTCAGCTCTTCTAGCCAGCCAATATGCTCCTGCAGCATTTCTCTGCTTCTAGCAGTGATTTCTGAGCTGCTGATGCTAGGCTGTCTGTTTTCCATGTTTGCAACAAGTGCAGCACGTATGCTGCACCCTGCTTGCTCTGTTTCCCTGTTAGAAGCTGTCAAGTGGAAGGAGTTGCTCTCTGCGAGAAGAGCAGGCACGGTGCTCGCGTCTGTGTGCTTCTTCTCAGCGCTTTGCTCTCTGTGCAGCGTATGTGCGGTTTCAGCTCTTCTAGCCAGCCAATATGCTCCTGCAGCATTTCTCTGCTTCTAGCAGTGATTTCTGAGCTGCTGATGCTAGGCTGTCTGTTTTCCATGTTTGCAACAAGTGCAGCACGTATGCTGCACCCTGCTTGCTCTGTTTCCCTGTTAGAAGCTGTCAAGTGGAAGGAGTTGCTCTCTGCGAGAAGAGCAGGCACGGTGCTCGCGTCTGTGTGCTTCTTCTCAGCGCTTTGCTCTCTGTGCAGCGTATGTGCGGTTTCAGCTCTTCTAGCCAGCCAATATGCTCCTGCAGCATTTCTCTGCTTCTAGCAGTGATTTCTGAGCTGCTGATGCTAGGCTGTCTGTTTTCCATGTCTGCAACAAGTGCAGCACGTATGCTGCACCCTGCTTGCTCTGTTTCCCTGTTAGAAGCTGTCAAGTGGAAGGAGTTGCTCTCTGCGAGAAGAGCAGGCACGGTGCTCGCGTCTGTGTGCTTCTTCTCAGCGCTTTGCTCTCTGTGCAGCGTATGTGCGGTTTCAGCTCTTCTAGCCAGCCAATATGCTCCTGCAGCATTTCTCTGCTTCTAGCAGTGATTTCTGAGCTGCTGATGCTAGGCTGTCTGTTTTCCATGTTTGCAACAAGTGCAGCACGTATGCTGCACCCTGCTTGCTCTGTTTCCCTGTTAGAAGCTGTCAAGTGGAAGGAGTTGCTCTCTGCGAGAAGAGCAGGCACGGTGCTCGCGTCTGTGTGCTTCTTCTCAGCGCTTTGCTCTCTGTGCAGCGTATGTGCGGTTTCAGCTCTTCTAGCCAGCCAATATGCTCCTGCAGCATTTCTCTGCTTCTAGCAGTGATTTCTGAGCTGCTGATGCTAGGCTGTCTGTTTTCCATGTTTGCAACAAGTGCAGCACGTATGCTGCACCCTGCTTGCTCTGTTTCCCTGTTAGAAGCTGTCAAGTGGAAGGAGTTGCTCTCTGCGAGAAGAGCAGGCACGGTGCTCGCGTCTGTGTGCTTCTTCTCAGCGCTTTGCTCTCTGTGCAGCGTATGTGCGGTTTCAGCTCTTCTAGCCAGCCAATATGCTCCTGCAGCATTTCTCTGCTTCTAGCAGTGATTTCTGAGCTGCTGATGCTAGGCTGTCTGTTTTCCATGTTTGCAACAAGTGCAGCACGTATGCTGCACCCTGCTTGCTCTGTTTCCCTGTTAGAAGCTGTCAAGTGGAAGGAGTTGCTCTCTGCGAGAAGAGCAGGCACGGTGCTCGCGTCTGTGTGCTTCTTCTCAGCGCTTTGCTCTCTGTGCAGCGTATGTGCGGTTTCAGCTCTTCTAGCCAGCCAATATGCTCCTGCAGCATTTCTCTGCTTCTAGCAGTGATTTCTGAGCTGCTGATGCTAGGCTGTCTGTTTTCCATGTTTGCAACAAGTGCAGCACGTATGCTGCACCCTGCTTGCTCTGTTTCCCTGTTAGAAGCTGTCAAGTGGAAGGAGTTGCTCTCTGCGAGAAGAGCAGGCACGGTGCTCGCGTCTGTGTGCTTCTTCTCAGCGCTTTGCTCTCTGTGCAGCGTATGTGCGGTTTCAGCTCTTCTAGCCAGCCAATATGCTCCTGCAGCATTTCTCTGCTTCTAGCAGTGATTTCTGAGCTGCTGATGCTAGGCTGTCTGTTTTCCATGTTTGCAACAAGTGCAGCACGTATGCTGCACCCTGCTTGCTCTGTTTCCCTGTTAGAAGCTGTCAAGTGGAAGGAGTTGCTCTCTGCGAGAAGAGCAGGCACGGTGCTCGCGTCTGTGTGCTTCTTCTCAGCGCTTTGCTCTCTGTGCAGCGTATGTGCGGTTTCAGCTCTTCTAGCCAGCCAATATGCTCCTGCAGCATTTCTCTGCTTCTAGCAGTGATTTCTGAGCTGCTGATGCTAGGCTGTCTGTTTTCCATGTTTGCAACAAGTGCAGCACGTATGCTGCACCCTGCTTGCTCTGTTTCCCTGTTAGAAGCTGTCAAGTGGAAGGAGTTGCTCTCTGCGAGAAGAGCAGGCACGGTGCTCGCGTCTGTGTGCTTCTTCTCAGCGCTTTGCTCTCTGTGCAGCGTATGTGAGGTTTCAGCTCTTCTAGCCAGCCAATATGCTCCTGCAGCATTTCTCTGCTTCTAGCAGTGATTTCTGAGCTGCTGATGCTAGGCTGTCTGTTTTCCATGTTTGCAACAAGTGCAGCACGTATGCTGCACCCTGCTTGCTCTGTTTCCCTGTTAGAAGCTGTCAAGTGGAAGGAGTTGCTCTCTGCGAGAAGAGCACGCACGGTGCTCGCTTCTGTGTGCTTCTTTTCAGCGGTTTGCTCTCTGTGCAGCATATGTGCTGTTTCAGCTCTTCTAGCCAGCCAATATGCTCCTGCAGCATTTCTCTGCTTCTATCAGTGATTTCTGAGCTGCTGATGCTAGGCTGTCTGTTTTCCATGTTTGCAACAAGTGCAGCACGTATGCTGCACCCTGCTTGCTCTGTTTCCCTGTTAGAAGCTGTCAAGTGGAACGAGTTGCTCTCTGCGAGAAGAGCACGCACGGTGCTCGCTTCTGTGTGCTTCTTTTCAGCGGTTTGCTCTCTGTGCAGCATATGTGCTGTTTCAGCCCTTCTAGCCAGCCAATATGCTCCTGCAGCATTTCTCTGCTTCTATCAGTGATTTCTGAGCTGCTGATGCTAGGCTGTCTGTTTTCCATGTTTGCAACAAGTGCAGCACGTATGCTGCACCCTGCTTGCTCTGTTTCCCTGTTAGAAGCTGTCAAGTGGAAGGAGTTGCTCTCTGCGAGAAGAGCACGCACGGTGCTCGCTTCTGTGTGCTTCTTTTCAGCGGTTTGCTCTCTGTGCAGCATATGTGCTGTTTCAGCCCTTCTAGCCAGCCAATATGCTCCTGCAGCATTTCTCTGCTTCTATCAGTGATTTCTGAGCTGCTGATGCTAGGCTGTCTGTTTTCCATGTTTGCAACAAGTGCAGCACGTATGCTGCACCCTGCTTGCTCTGTTTCCCTGTTAGAAGCTGTCAAGTGGAACGAGTTGCTCTCTGCGAGAAGAGCACGCACGGTGCTCGCTTCTGTGTGCTTCTTTTCAGCGGTTTGCTCTCTGTGCAGCATATGTGCTGTTTCAGCCCTTCTAGCCAGCCAATATGCTCCTGCAGCATTTCTCTGCTTCTAGCAGTGATTTCTGAGCTGCTGATGCTAGGCTGTCTGTTTTCCATGTTTGCAACAAGTGCAGCACGTATGCTGCACCCTGCTTGCTCTGTTTCCCTGTCAGAAGCTGTCAAGTGGAACGAGTTGCTCTCTGCGAGAAGAGCACGCACGGTGCTCGCTTCTGTGTGCTTCTTTTCAGCGCTTTGCTCTCTGTGCAGCATATGTGCTGTTTCAGCCCTTCTAGCCAGCCAATATGCTCCTGCAGCATTTCTCTGCTTCTATCAGTGATTTCTGAGCTGCTGATGCTAGGCTGTCTGTTTTCCATGTTTGCAACAAGTGCAGCACGTATGCTGCACCCTGCTTGCTCTGTTTCCCTGTCAGAAGCTGTCAAGTGGAACGAGTTGCTCTCTGCGAGAAGAGGACGCACGGTGCTCGCTTCTGTGTGCTTCTTTTCAGCGGTTTGCTCTCTGTGCAGCATATGTGCTGTTTCAGCCCTTCTAGCCAGCCAATATGCTCCTGCAGCATTTCTCTGCTTCTAGCAGTGATTTCTGAGCTGCTGATGCTAGGCTGTCTGTTTTCCATGTTTGCAACAAGTGCAGCACGTATGCTGCACCCTGCTTGCTCTGTTTCCCTGTTAGAAGCTGTCAAGTGGAACGAGTTGCTCTCTGCGAGAAGAGCACGCACGGTGCTCGCTTCTGTGTGCTTCTTTTCAGCGCTTTGCTCTCTGTGCAGCATATGTGCTGTTTCAGCTCTTCTAGCCAGCCAATATGCTCCTGCAGCATTTCTCTGCTTCTATCAGTGATTTCTGAGCTGCTGATGCTAGGCTGTCTGTTTTCCATGTTTGCAACAAGTGCAGCACGTATGCTGCACCCTGCTTGCTCTGTTTCCCTGTTAGAAGCTGTCAAGTGGAACGAGTTGCTCTCTGCGAGAAGAGCACGCACGGTGCTCGCTTCTGTGTGCTTCTTTTCAGCGGTTTGCTCTCTGTGCAGCATATGTGCTGTTTCAGCTCTTCTAGCCAGCCAATATGCTCCTGCAGCATTTCTCTGCTTCTATCAGTGATTTCTGAGCTGCTGATGCTAGGCTGTCTGTTCTCCATGTTTGTAACAAATGCAGCACGTATGCTGCACTCTGCTTGCTCTGTTTCCCTGTTAGAAGCTGTAAAGTGTACCAAGTCGTTCTCTGCGAGAACAGCACGCACGGTGTTCGCTTCTGTGTGCTTCTTTTCAGCGGTTTGCTCTCTGTGCAGCATATGTGCTGTTTCACCTCTTCTAGGAAGCCAATATGCTCCTGCAGCATTTCTCTGCTTCTATCAGTGATTTCTGAGCTGCTGGTGCTAGGCTGTCTGTTCTCCATGTTTGCAACAAGTGCAGCACGTATGCTGCACTCTGCTTGCTCTGTTTCCCTGTTAGAAGCTGTAAAGTGGACCAAGTTGTTCTCTGCGAGAACCGCACGCACCGTGCTCGCTTCTGTGTGCTTCTTCTCAGCGCTTTGCTCTCTGTGCAGCCTATGTGCTGTTTCACCGCTTCTAGCCAGACAATATGCTCCTGCAGCATTTCTCTGCTTCTATCAGTGATTTCTGAGCTCCTGATGCTAGGCTGTCTGTTCTCCATGTTTGCAACAAGTGCAGCACGTATGCTGCACTCTGCTTGCTCTGTTTCCCTGTTAGAAGCTGTCAAGTGGACCAAGTCGTTCTCTGCGAGAACAGCACGCACCATGCTCGCTTCTGTGTGCTTCTTTTCAGCGGTTTGCTCTCTGTGCAGCATATGTGCTGTTTCACCTCTTCTAGCAAGCCAATATGCTCCTGCAGCATTTCTCTGCTTCTATCAGTGATTTCTGAGCTGCTGATGCTAGGCTGTCTGTTCTCCATGTTTGCAACAAGTGCAGCACGTATGCTGCACTCTGCTTGCTCTGTTTCCCTGTTAGAAGCTGTAAAGTGGACCAAGTCGTTCTCTGCGAGAACAGCACGCACCATGCTCGCTTCTGTGTGCTTCTTTTCAGCGGTTTGCTCTCTGTGCAGCGTATGTGCGGTTTCAGCTCTTCTAGCCAGCCAATATGCTCCTGCAGCATTTCTCTGCTTCTAGCAGTGATTTCTGAGCTGCTGATGCTAGGCTGTCTGTTTTCCATGTTTGCAACAAGTGCAGCACGTATGCTGCACCCTGCTTGCTCTGTTTCCCTGTTAGAAGCTGTCAAGTGGAAGGAGTTGCTCTCTGCGAGAAGAGCAGGCACGGTGCTCGCGTCTGTGTGCTTCTTCTCAGCGCTTTGCTCTCTGTGCAGCGTATGTGCGGTTTCAGCTCTTCTAGCCAGCCAATATGCTCCTGCAGCATTTCTCTGCTTCTAGCAGTGATTTCTGAGCTGCTGATGCTAGGCTGTCTGTTTTCCATGTTTGCAACAAGTGCAGCACGTATGCTGCACCCTGCTTGCTCTGTTTCCCTGTTAGAAGCTGTCAAGTGGAAGGAGTTGCTCTCTGCGAGAAGAGCAGGCACGGTGCTCGCGTCTGTGTGCTTCTTCTCAGCGCTTTGCTCTCTGTGCAGCGTATGTGCGGTTTCAGCTCTTCTAGCCAGCCAATATGCTCCTGCAGCATTTCTCTGCTTCTAGCAGTGATTTCTGAGCTGCTGATGCTAGGCTGTCTGTTTTCCATGTTTGCAACAAGTGCAGCACGTATGCTGCACCCTGCTTGCTCTGTTTCCCTGTTAGAAGCTGTCAAGTGGAAGGAGTTGCTCTCTGCGAGAAGAGCAGGCACGGTGCTCGCGTCTGTGTGCTTCTTCTCAGCGCTTTGCTCTCTGTGCAGCGTATGTGCGGTTTCAGCTCTTCTAGCCAGCCAATATGCTCCTGCAGCATTTCTCTGCTTCTAGCAGTGATTTCTGAGCTGCTGATGCTAGGCTGTCTGTTTTCCATGTTTGCAACAAGTGCAGCACGTATGCTGCACCCTGCTTGCTCTGTTTCCCTGTTAGAAGCTGTCAAGTGGAAGGAGTTGCTCTCTGCGAGAAGAGCAGGCACGGTGCTCGCGTCTGTGTGCTTCTTCTCAGCGCTTTGCTCTCTGTGCAGCGTATGTGCGGTTTCAGCTCTTCTAGCCAGCCAATATGCTCCTGCAGCATTTCTCTGCTTCTAGCAGTGATTTCTGAGCTGCTGATGCTAGGCTGTCTGTTTTCCATGTTTGCAACAAGTGCAGCACGTATGCTGCACCCTGCTTGCTCTGTTTCCCTGTTAGAAGCTGTCAAGTGGAAGGAGTTGCTCTCTGCGAGAAGAGCAGGCACGGTGCTCGCGTCTGTGTGCTTCTTCTCAGCGCTTTGCTCTCTGTGCAGCGTATGTGCGGTTTCAGCTCTTCTAGCCAGCCAATATGCTCCTGCAGCATTTCTCTGCTTCTAGCAGTGATTTCTGAGCTGCTGATGCTAGGCTGTCTGTTTTCCATGTTTGCAACAAGTGCAGCACGTATGCTGCACCCTGCTTGCTCTGTTTCCCTGTTAGAAGCTGTCAAGTGGAAGGAGTTGCTCTCTGCGAGAAGAGCAGGCACGGTGCTCGCGTCTGTGTGCTTCTTCTCAGCGCTTTGCTCTCTGTGCAGCGTATGTGCGGTTTCAGCTCTTCTAGCCAGCCAATATGCTCCTGCAGCATTTCTCTGCTTCTAGCAGTGATTTCTGAGCTGCTGATGCTAGGCTGTCTGTTTTCCATGTTTGCAACAAGTGCAGCACGTATGCTGCACCCTGCTTGCTCTGTTTCCCTGTTAGAAGCTGTCAAGTGGAAGGAGTTGCTCTCTGCGAGAAGAGCAGGCACGGTGCTCGCGTCTGTGTGCTTCTTCTCAGCGCTTTGCTCTCTGTGCAGCGTATGTGCGGTTTCAGCTCTTCTAGCCAGCCAATATGCTCCTGCAGCATTTCTCTGCTTCTAGCAGTGATTTCTGAGCTGCTGATGCTAGGCTGTCTGTTTTCCATGTTTGCAACAAGTGCAGCACGTATGCTGCACCCTGCTTGCTCTGTTTCCCTGTTAGAAGCTGTCAAGTGGAAGGAGTTGCTCTCTGCGAGAAGAGCAGGCACGGTGCTCGCGTCTGTGTGCTTCTTCTCAGCGCTTTGCTCTCTGTGCAGCGTATGTGCGGTTTCAGCTCTTCTAGCCAGCCAATATGCTCCTGCAGCATTTCTCTGCTTCTAGCAGTGATTTCTGAGCTGCTGATGCTAGGCTGTCTGTTTTCCATGTTTGCAACAAGTGCAGCACGTATGCTGCACCCTGCTTGCTCTGTTTCCCTGTTAGAAGCTGTCAAGTGGAAGGAGTTGCTCTCTGCGAGAAGAGCAGGCACGGTGCTCGCGTCTGTGTGCTTCTTCTCAGCGCTTTGCTCTCTGTGCAGCGTATGTGCGGTTTCAGCTCTTCTAGCCAGCCAATATGCTCCTGCAGCATTTCTCTGCTTCTAGCAGTGATTTCTGAGCTGCTGATGCTAGGCTGTCTGTTTTCCATGTTTGCAACAAGTGCAGCACGTATGCTGCACCCTGCTTGCTCTGTTTCCCTGTTAGAAGCTGTCAAGTGGAAGGAGTTGCTCTCTGCGAGAAGAGCAGGCACGGTGCTCGCGTCTGTGTGCTTCTTCTCAGCGCTTTGCTCTCTGTGCAGCGTATGTGCGGTTTCAGCTCTTCTAGCCAGCCAATATGCTCCTGCAGCATTTCTCTGCTTCTAGCAGTGATTTCTGAGCTGCTGATGCTAGGCTGTCTGTTTTCCATGTTTGCAACAAGTGCAGCACGTATGCTGCACCCTGCTTGCTCTGTTTCCCTGTTAGAAGCTGTCAAGTGGAAGGAGTTGCTCTCTGCGAGAAGAGCAGGCACGGTGCTCGCGTCTGTGTGCTTCTTCTCAGCGCTTTGCTCTCTGTGCAGCGTATGTGCGGTTTCAGCTCTTCTAGCCAGCCAATATGCTCCTGCAGCATTTCTCTGCTTCTAGCAGTGATTTCTGAGCTGCTGATGCTAGGCTGTCTGTTTTCCATGTTTGCAACAAGTGCAGCACGTATGCTGCACCCTGCTTGCTCTGTTTCCCTGTTAGAAGCTGTCAAGTGGAAGGAGTTGCTCTCTGCGAGAAGAGCAGGCACGGTGCTCGCGTCTGTGTGCTTCTTCTCAGCGCTTTGCTCTCTGTGCAGCGTATGTGCGGTTTCAGCTCTTCTAGCCAGCCAATATGCTCCTGCAGCATTTCTCTGCTTCTAGCAGTGATTTCTGAGCTGCTGATGCTAGGCTGTCTGTTTTCCATGTTTGCAACAAGTGCAGCACGTATGCTGCACCCTGCTTGCTCTGTTTCCCTGTTAGAAGCTGTCAAGTGGAAGGAGTTGCTCTCTGCGAGAAGAGCAGGCACGGTGCTCGCGTCTGTGTGCTTCTTCTCAGCGCTTTGCTCTCTGTGCAGCGTATGTGCGGTTTCAGCTCTTCTAGCCAGCCAATATGCTCCTGCAGCATTTCTCTGCTTCTAGCAGTGATTTCTGAGCTGCTGATGCTAGGCTGTCTGTTTTCCATGTTTGCAACAAGTGCAGCACGTATGCTGCACCCTGCTTGCTCTGTTTCCCTGTTAGAAGCTGTCAAGTGGAAGGAGTTGCTCTCTGCGAGAAGAGCAGGCACGGTGCTCGCGTCTGTGTGCTTCTTCTCAGCGCTTTGCTCTCTGTGCAGCGTATGTGCGGTTTCAGCTCTTCTAGCCAGCCAATATGCTCCTGCAGCATTTCTCTGCTTCTAGCAGTGATTTCTGAGCTGCTGATGCTAGGCTGTCTGTTTTCCATGTTTGCAACAAGTGCAGCACGTATGCTGCACCCTGCTTGCTCTGTTTCCCTGTTAGAAGCTGTCAAGTGGAAGGAGTTGCTCTCTGCGAGAAGAGCAGGCACGGTGCTCGCGTCTGTGTGCTTCTTCTCAGCGCTTTGCTCTCTGTGCAGCGTATGTGCGGTTTCAGCTCTTCTAGCCAGCCAATATGCTCCTGCAGCATTTCTCTGCTTCTAGCAGTGATTTCTGAGCTGCTGATGCTAGGCTGTCTGTTTTCCATGTTTGCAACAAGTGCAGCACGTATGCTGCACCCTGCTTGCTCTGTTTCCCTGTTAGAAGCTGTCAAGTGGAAGGAGTTGCTCTCTGCGAGAAGAGCAGGCACGGTGCTCGCGTCTGTGTGCTTCTTCTCAGCGCTTTGCTCTCTGTGCAGCGTATGTGCGGTTTCAGCTCTTCTAGCCAGCCAATATGCTCCTGCAGCATTTCTCTGCTTCTAGCAGTGATTTCTGAGCTGCTGATGCTAGGCTGTCTGTTTTCCATGTTTGCAACAAGTGCAGCACGTATGCTGCACCCTGCTTGCTCTGTTTCCCTGTTAGAAGCTGTCAAGTGGAAGGAGTTGCTCTCTGCGAGAAGAGCAGGCACGGTGCTCGCGTCTGTGTGCTTCTTCTCAGCGCTTTGCTCTCTGTGCAGCGTATGTGCGGTTTCAGCTCTTCTAGCCAGCCAATATGCTCCTGCAGCATTTCTCTGCTTCTAGCAGTGATTTCTGAGCTGCTGATGCTAGGCTGTCTGTTTTCCATGTTTGCAACAAGTGCAGCACGTATGCTGCACCCTGCTTGCTCTGTTTCCCTGTTAGAAGCTGTCAAGTGGAAGGAGTTGCTCTCTGCGAGAAGAGCAGGCACGGTGCTCGCGTCTGTGTGCTTCTTCTCAGCGCTTTGCTCTCTGTGCAGCGTATGTGCGGTTTCAGCTCTTCTAGCCAGCCAATATGCTCCTGCAGCATTTCTCTGCTTCTAGCAGTGATTTCTGAGCTGCTGATGCTAGGCTGTCTGTTTTCCATGTTTGCAACAAGTGCAGCACGTATGCTGCACCCTGCTTGCTCTGTTTCCCTGTTAGAAGCTGTCAAGTGGAAGGAGTTGCTCTCTGCGAGAAGAGCAGGCACGGTGCTCGCGTCTGTGTGCTTCTTCTCAGCGCTTTGCTCTCTGTGCAGCGTATGTGCGGTTTCAGCTCTTCTAGCCAGCCAATATGCTCCTGCAGCATTTCTCTGCTTCTAGCAGTGATTTCTGAGCTGCTGATGCTAGGCTGTCTGTTTTCCATGTTTGCAACAAGTGCAGCACGTATGCTGCACCCTGCTTGCTCTGTTTCCCTGTTAGAAGCTGTCAAGTGGAAGGAGTTGCTCTCTGCGAGAAGAGCAGGCACGGTGCTCGCGTCTGTGTGCTTCTTCTCAGCGCTTTGCTCTCTGTGCAGCGTATGTGCGGTTTCAGCTCTTCTAGCCAGCCAATATGCTCCTGCAGCATTTCTCTGCTTCTAGCAGTGATTTCTGAGCTGCTGATGCTAGGCTGTCTGTTTTCCATGTTTGCAACAAGTGCAGCACGTATGCTGCACCCTGCTTGCTCTGTTTCCCTGTTAGAAGCTGTCAAGTGGAAGGAGTTGCTCTCTGCGAGAAGAGCAGGCACGGTGCTCGCGTCTGTGTGCTTCTTCTCAGCGCTTTGCTCTCTGTGCAGCGTATGTGCGGTTTCAGCTCTTCTAGCCAGCCAATATGCTCCTGCAGCATTTCTCTGCTTCTAGCAGTGATTTCTGAGCTGCTGATGCTAGGCTGTCTGTTTTCCATGTTTGCAACAAGTGCAGCACGTATGCTGCACCCTGCTTGCTCTGTTTCCCTGTTAGAAGCTGTCAAGTGGAAGGAGTTGCTCTCTGCGAGAAGAGCAGGCACGGTGCTCGCGTCTGTGTGCTTCTTCTCAGCGCTTTGCTCTCTGTGCAGCGTATGTGCGGTTTCAGCTCTTCTAGCCAGCCAATATGCTCCTGCAGCATTTCTCTGCTTCTAGCAGTGATTTCTGAGCTGCTGATGCTAGGCTGTCTGTTTTCCATGTTTGCAACAAGTGCAGCACGTATGCTGCACCCTGCTTGCTCTGTTTCCCTGTTAGAAGCTGTCAAGTGGAAGGAGTTGCTCTCTGCGAGAAGAGCAGGCACGGTGCTCGCGTCTGTGTGCTTCTTCTCAGCGCTTTGCTCTCTGTGCAGCGTATGTGCGGTTTCAGCTCTTCTAGCCAGCCAATATGCTCCTGCAGCATTTCTCTGCTTCTAGCAGTGATTTCTGAGCTGCTGATGCTAGGCTGTCTGTTTTCCATGTTTGCAACAAGTGCAGCACGTATGCTGCACCCTGCTTGCTCTGTTTCCCTGTTAGAAGCTGTCAAGTGGAAGGAGTTGCTCTCTGCGAGAAGAGCAGGCACGGTGCTCGCGTCTGTGTGCTTCTTCTCAGCGCTTTGCTCTCTGTGCAGCGTATGTGCGGTTTCAGCTCTTCTAGCCAGCCAATATGCTCCTGCAGCATTTCTCTGCTTCTAGCAGTGATTTCTGAGCTGCTGATGCTAGGCTGTCTGTTTTCCATGTTTGCAACAAGTGCAGCACGTATGCTGCACCCTGCTTGCTCTGTTTCCCTGTTAGAAGCTGTCAAGTGGAAGGAGTTGCTCTCTGCGAGAAGAGCAAGGCACGGTGCTCGCGTCTGTGTGCTTCTTCTCAGCGCTTTGCTCTCTGTGCAGCGTATGTGCGGTTTCAGCTCTTCTAGCCAGCCAATATGCTCCTGCAGCATTTCTCTGCTTCTAGCAGTGATTTCTGAGCTGCTGATGCTAGGCTGTCTGTTTTCCATGTTTGCAACAAGTGCAGCACGTATGCTGCACCCTGCTTGCTCTGTTTCCCTGTTAGAAGCTGTCAAGTGGAAGCGAGTTGCTCTCTGCGAGAAGAGCAAGGCACGGTGCTCGCGTCTGTGTGCTTCTTCTCAGCGCTTTGCTCTCTGTGCAGCGTATGTGCGGTTTCAGCTCTTCTAGCCAGCCAATATGCTCCTGCAGCATTTCTCTGCTTCTAGCAGTGATTTCTGAGCTGCTGATGCTAGGCTGTCTGTTTTCCATGTTTGCAACAAGTGCAGCACGTATGCTGCACCCTGCTTGCTCTGTTTCCCTGTTAGAAGCTGTCAAGTGGAACGAGTTGCTCTCTGCGAGAAGAGCAAGGCACGGTGCTCGCGTCTGTGTGCTTCTTCTCAGCGCTTTGCTCTCTGTGCAGCGTATGTGCGGTTTCAGCTCTTCTAGCCAGCCAATATGCTCCTGCAGCATTTCTCTGCTTCTAGCAGTGATTTCTGAGCTGCTGATGCTAGGCTGTCTGTTTTCCATGTTTGCAACAAGTGCAGCACGTATGCTGCACCCTGCTTGCTCTGTTTCCCTGTTAGAAGCTGTCAAGTGGAAGGAGTTGCTCTCTGCGAGAAGAGCACGCACGGTGCTCGCTTCTGTGTGCTTCTTTTCAGCGGTTTGCTCTCTGTGCAGCATATGTGCTGTTTCAGCTCTTCTAGCCAGCCAATATGCTCCTGCAGCATTTCTCTGCTTCTATCAGTGATTTCTGAGCTGCTGATGCTAGGCTGTCTGTTTTCCATGTTTGCAACAAGCGCAGCACGTATGCTGCAACCTGCTTGCTCTGTTTCCCTGTTAGAAGCTGTCAAGTGGAACGAGTTGCTCTCTGCGAGAAGAGCACGCACGGTGCTCGCTTCTGTGTGCTTCTTTTCAGCGGTTTGCTCTCTGTGCAGCATATGTGCTGTTTCAGCCCTTCTAGCCAGCCAATATGCTCCTGCAGCATTTCTCTGCTTCTATCAGTGATTTCTGAGCTGCTGATGCTAGGCTGTCTGTTTTCCATGTTTGCAACAAGTGCAGCACGTATGCTGCACCCTGCTTGCTCTGTTTCCCTGTTAGAAGCTGTCAAGTGGAACGAGTTGCTCTCTGCGAGAAGAGCACGCACGGTGCTCGCTTCTGTGTGCTTCTTTTCAGCGGTTTGCTCTCTGTGCAGCATATGTGCTGTTTCAGCTCTTCTAGCCAGCCAATATGCTCCTGCAGCATTTCTCTGCTTCTATCAGTGATTTCTGAGCTGCTGATGCTAGGCTGTCTGTTTTCCATGTTTGCAACAAGTGCAGCACGTATGCTGCACCCTGCTTGCTCTGTTTCCCTGTTAGAAGCTGTCAAGTGGAACGAGTTGCTCTCTGCGAGAAGAGCACGCACGGTGCTCGCTTCTGTGTGCTTCTTTTCAGCGGTTTGCTCTCTGTGCAGCATATGTGCTGTTTCACCTCTTCTAGCCAGCCAATATGCTCCTGCAGCATTTCTCTGCTTCTAGCAGTGATTTCTGAGCTGCTGATGCTAGGCTGTCTGTTTTCCATGTTTGCAACAAGTGCAGCACGTATGCTGCACCCTGCTTGCTCTGTTTCCCTGTTAGAAGCTGTCAAGTGGAACGAGTTGCTCTCTGCGAGAAGAGCACGCACGGTGCTCGCTTCTGTGTGCTTCTTTTCAGCGGTTTGCTCTCTGTGCAGCATATGTGCTGTTTCAGCTCTTCTAGCCAGCCAATATGCTCCTGCAGCATTTCTCTGCTTCTAGCAGTGATTTCTGAGCTGCTGATGCTAGGCTGTCTGTTTTCCATGTTTGCAACAAGTGCAGCACGTATGCTGCACCCTGCTTGCTCTGTTTCCCTGTTAGAAGCTGTCAAGTGGAACGAGTTGCTCTCTGCGAGAAGAGCACGCACGGTGCTCGCTTCTGTGTGGCTTCTTTTCAGCGGTTTGCTCTCTGTGCAGCATATGTGCTGTTTCAGCCCTTCTAGCCAGCCAATATGCTCCTGCAGCATTTCTCTGCTTCTATCAGTGATTTCTGAGCTGCTGATGCTAGGCTGTCTGTTTTCCATGTTTGCAACAAGTGCAGCACGTATGCTGCAACCTGCTTGCTCTGTTTCCCTATTAGAAGCTGTCAAGTGGAACGAGTTGCTCTCTGCGAGAAGAGCACGCACGGTGCTCGCTTCTGTGTGCTTCTTTTCAGCGGTTTGCTCTCTGTGCAGCATATGTGCTGTTTCAGCCCTTCTAGCCAGCCAATATGCTCCTGCAGCATTTCTCTGCTTCTATCAGTGATTTCTGAGCTGCTGATGCTAGGCTGTCTGTTTTCCATGTTTGCAACAAGTGCAGCACGTATGCTGCACCCTGCTTGCTCTGTTTCCCTGTTAGAAGCTGTCAAGTGGAACGAGTTGCTCTCTGCGAGAAGAGCACGCACGGTGCTCGCTTCTGTGTGCTTCTTTTCAGCGGTTTGCTCTCTGTGCAGCATATGTGCTGTTTCAGCCCTTCTAGCCAGCCAATATGCTCCTGCAGCATTTCTCTGCTTCTATCAGTGATTTCTGAGCTGCTGATGCTAGGCTGTCTGTTTTCCATGTTTGCAACAAGTGCAGCACGTATGCTGCACCCTGCTTGCTCTGTTTCCCTGTTAGAAGCTGTCAAGTGGAAGGAGTTGCTCTCTGCGAGAAGAGCACGCACGGTGCTCGCTTCTGTGTGCTTCTTTTCAGCGGTTTGCTCTCTGTGCAGCATATGTGCTGTTTCAGCCCTTCTAGCCAGCCAATATGCTCCTGCAGCATTTCTCTGCTTCTATCAGTGATTTCTGAGCTGCTGATGCTAGGCTGTCTGTTTTCCATGTTTGCAACAAGTGCAGCACGTATGCTGCACCCTGCTTGCTCTGTTTCCCTGTTAGAAGCTGTCAAGTGGAACGAGTTGCTCTCTGCGAGAAG
Organism: Delichon dasypus; assembly: GCA_037837765.1. Taxonomy (NCBI): domain Eukaryota; kingdom Metazoa; phylum Chordata; class Aves; order Passeriformes; family Hirundinidae; genus Delichon; species Delichon dasypus. The sequence continues at coordinate 8,961 of JBBAXF010000250.1, read as the reverse complement.
AGCACGCACGGTGCTCGCTTCTGTGTGCTTCTTTTCAGCGGTTTGCTCTCTGTGCAGCATATGTGCTGTTTCAGCCCTTCTAGCCAGCCAATATGCTCCTGCAGCATTTCTCTGCTTCTAGCAGTGATTTCTGAGCTGCTGATGCTAGGCTGTCTGTTTTCCATGTTTGCAACAAGTGCAGCACGTATGCTGCACCCTGCTTGCTCTGTTTCCCTGTTAGAAGCTGTCAAGTGGAACGAGTTGCTCTCTGCGAGAAGAGCACGCACGGTGCTCGCTTCTGTGTGCTTCTTTTCAGCGGTTTGCTCTCTGTGCAGCATATGTGCTGTTTCAGCTCTTCTAGCCAGCCAATATGCTCCTGCAGCATTTCTCTGCTTCTAGCAGTGATTTCTGAGCTGCTGATGCTAGGCTGTCTGTTTTCCATGTTTGCAACAAGTGCAGCACGTATGCTGCACCCTGCTTGCTCTGTTTCCCTGTCAGAAGCTGTCAAGTGGAACGAGTTGCTCTCTGCGAGAAGAGCACGCACGGTGCTCGCTTCTGTGTGCTTCTTTTCAGCGGTTTGCTCTCTGTGCAGCATATGTGCTGTTTCAGCTCTTCTAGCCAGCCAATATGCTCCTGCAGCATTTCTCTGCTTCTATCAGTGATTTCTGAGCTGCTGATGCTAGGCTGTCTGTTTTCCATGTTTGCAACAAGTGCAGCACTTATGCTGCACCCTGCTTGCTCTGTTTCCCTGTTAGAAGCTGTCAAGTGGAACGAGTTGCTCTCTGCGAGAAGAGCACGCACGGTGCTCGCTTCTGTGTGCTTCTTTTCAGCGGTTTGCTCTCTGTGCAGCATATGTGCTGTTTCAGCTCTTCTAGCCAGCCAATATGCTCCTGCAGCATTTCTCTGCTTCTATCAGTGATTTCTGAGCTGCTGATGCTAGGCTGTCTGTTTTCCATGTTTGCAACAAGTGCAGCACGTATGCTGCACCCTGCTTGCTCTGTTTCCCTGTTAGAAGCTGTCAAGTGGAAGGAGTTGCTCTCTGCGAGAAGAGCACGCACGGTGCTCGCTTCTGTGTGCTTCTTTTCAGCTGTTTGCTCTCTGTGCAGCATATGTGCTGTTTCAGCTCTTCTAGCCAGCCAATATGCTCCTGCAGCATTTCTCTGCTTCTATCAGTGATTTCTGAGCTGCTGATGCTAGGCTGTCTGTTTTCCATGTTTGCAACAAGTGCAGCACGTATGCTGCACCCTGCTTGCTCTGTTTCCCTGTTAGAAGCTGTCAAATGGAAGGAGTTGCTCTCTGCGAGAAGAGCACGCACGGTGCTCGCTTCTGTGTGCTTCTTTTCAGCGGTTTGCTCTCTGTGCAGCATATGTGCTGTTTCAGCTCTTCTAGCCAGCCAATATGCTCCTGCAGCATTTCTCTGCTTCTATCAGTGATTTCTGAGCTGCTGATGCTAGGCTGTCTGTTTTCCATGTTTGCAACAAGTGCAGCACGTATGCTGCACCTGCTTGCTCTGTTTCCCTGTTAGAAGCTGTCAAGTGGAAGGAGTTGCTCTCTGCGAGAAGAGCACGCACCGTGCTCGCTTCTGTGTGCTTCTTTTCAGCGGTTTGCTCTCTGTGCAGCATATGTGCTGTTTCAGCCCTTCTAGCCAGCCAATATGCTCCTGCAGCATTTCTCTGCTTCTATCAGTGATTTCTGAGCTGCTGATGCTAGGCTGTCTGTTTTCCATGTTTGCAACAAGTGCAGCACGTATGCTGCACCCTGCTTGCTCTGTTTCCCTGTTAGAAGCTGTCAAGTGGAACGAGTTGCTCTCTGCGAGAAGAGCACGCACGGTGCTCGCTTCTGTGTGCTTCTTTTCAGCGGTTTGCTCTCTGTGCAGCATATGTGCTGTTTCAGCCCTTCTAGCCAGCCAATATGCTCCTGCAGCATTTCTCTGCTTCTATCAGTGATTTCTGAGCTCCTGATGCTAGGCTGTCTGTTCTCCATGTTTGCAACAAGTGCAGCACGTATGCTGCACCCTGCTTGCTCTGTTTCCCTGTTAGAAGCTGTCAAGTGGACCAAGTTGTTCTCTGCGAGAACAGCACGCACCGTGCTCGCTTCTGTGTGCTTCTTTTCAGCAGTTTGCTCTCTGCACAGCATATGTGGTGTTTCACCTCTTCTAGCAAGCCAATATGCTCCTGCAGCATTTCTCTGCTTCTATCAGTGATTTCTGAGCTGCTGATGCTAGGCTGTCTGTTCTCCATGTTTGCAACAAGTGCAGCACGTATGCTGCACTCTGCTTGCTCTGTTTCCCTGTTAGAAGCTGTCAAGTGGAACCAAGTTGTTCTCTGTGAGAACAGCACGCACCGTGCTCGCGTGTGTGTGCTTCTTTTCAGCGGTTTGCTCTCTGCACAGCCTATGTGCTGTTTCACCTCTTCTAGCCAGCCAATATGCTCCTGCAGCATTTCCCTGCTTCTATCAGGGATTTCTGAGCTGCTGATGCTAGGCTGTCTGTTTTCCATGTTGCAACAAGTGCAGCACGTATGCTGCACCCTGCTTGCTCTGTTTCCCTGTTAGAAGCTGTCAAGTGGAAGGAGTTGCTCTCTGCGAGAAGAGCACGCACGGTGCTCGCTTCTGTGTGCTTCTTTTCAGCGGTTTGCTCTCTGTGCAGCATATGTGCTGTTTCAGCTCTTCTAGCCAGCCAATATGCTCCTGCAGCATTTCTCTGCTTCTAGCAGTGATTTCTGAGCTGCTGGTGCTAGGCTGTCTGTTCTCCATGTTTGCAACAAGTGCAGCACGTATGCTGCACTCTGCTTGCTCTGTTTCCCTGTGAGAAGCTGTAAAGTGGACCAAGTTGTTCTCTGCGAGAACAGCACGCACCGTGCTAGCGTGTGTGTGCTTCTTTTCAGCGGTTTGCTCTCTGCACAGCATATGTGGTGTTTCACCTCTTCTAGCAAGCCAATATGCTCCTGCAGCATTTCTCTGCTTCTGACAGTGATTTCTGAGCTGGTGATGCTAGGCTGTCTGTTCTCCATGTTTACAACAAGTGCAGCACGTATGCTGCACCCTGCTTGCTCTGTTTCCCTGTTAGAAGCTGTAAAGTGGAACGAGTTGCTCTCTGCGAGAACAGCACGCACCGCGCTCGCTTCTTTGTGCTTCTTCTCAGTGCTTTGCTCTCTGCACAGACTATGTAATGTTTCACCTCTTCTAGCAAGCCAATATGCTCCTGCAGCATTTCTCTGCTTCTATCAGGGATTTCTGAGCTGCTGATGCTAGGCTGTCTGTTCTCCATGTTTGCAACAAGTGCAGCACGTATACTGCACTCTGCTTGCTCTGTTTCCCTGTTAGAAGCTGTAAAGTGGACCAAGTTGTTCTCTGAGAGAACAGCACGCACCGTGCTTGCTTCTGTGTGCTTCTTTTCAGCGGTTTGCTCTCTGTGCAGCATACGTGCTGTTTCACCTCTTCTAGCCAGCCAATATGCTCCTGCAGCATTTCTCTGCTTCTATCAGTGATTTCTGAGCTCCTGATTCTAGGCTGTCTGTTCTCCATGTTTGCAACAAGTGCAGCACGTATGATGCACCCTGCTTGCTCTGTTTCCCTGTTAGAAGCTGTAAAGTGGACCAAGTTGTTCTCTGCGAGAACAGCACGTACCGTGCTCGCTTCTGTGTGCTTCTTCTCAGCGCTTTGCTCTCTGCACAGCCTATGTGCTGTTTCACCGCTTCTAGCCAGCCAATATGCTCCTGCAGCATTTCTCTGCTTCTATCAGTGATTTCTGAGCTGCTGATGCTAGGCTGTCTGTTTTCCATGTTTGCAACAAGTGCAGCACGTATGCTGCACCCTGCTTGCTCTGTTTCCCTGTTAGAAGCTGTCAAGTGGAAGGAGTTGCTCTCTGCGAGTCTCTGCGAGAAGAGCACGCACGGTGCTCGCTTCTGTGTGCTTCTTTTCAGCGGTTTGCTCTCTCTGTGCAGCATATGTGCTGTTTCAGCTCTTCTAGCCAGCCAATATGCTCCTGCAGCATTTCTCTGCTTCTATCAGTGATTTCTGAGCTGCTGATGCTAGGCTGTCTGTTTTCCATGTTTGCAACAAGTGCAGCACGTATGCTGCACCCCTGCTTGCTCTGTTTCCCTGTTTAGAAGCTGTCAAGTGGAACGAGTTGCTCTCTGCGAGAAGAGCACGCACGGTGCTCGCTTCTGTGTGCTTCTTTTCAGCGGTTTGCTCTCTGTGCAGCATATGTGCTGTTTCAGCCCTTCTAGCCAGCCAATATGCTCCTGCAGCATTTCTCTGCTTCTATCAGTGATTTCTGAGCTGCTGATGCTAGGCTGTCTGTTTTCCATGTTCTGCAACAAGTGCAGCACGTATGCTGCACCCTGCTTGCTCTGTTTCCCTGTTAGAAGCTGTCAAGTGGAAGGAGTTGCTCTCTGCGAGAAGAGCACGCACGGTGCTCGCTTCTGTGTGCTTCTTTTCAGCGGTTTGCTCTCTGTGCAGCATATGTGCTGTTTCAGCCCTTCTAGCCAGCCAATATGCTCCTGCAGCATTTCTCTGCTTCTATCAGTGATTTCTGAGCTGCTGATGCTAGGCTGTCTGTTTTCCATGTTTGCAACAAGTGCAGCACGTATGCTGCACCCTGCTTGCTCTGTTTCCCTGTTAGAAGCTGTCAAGTGGAACGAGTTGCTCTCTGCGAGAAAGAGCACGCACGGTGCTCGCTTCTGTGTGCTTCTTTTCAGCGGTTTGCTCTCTGTGCAGCATATGTGCTGTTTCAGCTCTTCTAGCCAGCCAATATGTCTCCTGCAGCATTTCTCTGCTTCTAGCAGTGATTTCTGAGCTGCTGGTGCTAGGCTGTCTGTTCTCCATGTTTGCAACAAGTGCAGCACGTATGCTGCACTCTGCTTGCTCTGTTTCCCTGTGAGAAGCTGTAAAGTGGACCAAGTTGTTCTCTGCGAGAACAGCACGCACCGTGCTTAGCTGTGTGTGTGCTTCTTTTCAGCGGTTTGCTCTCTGCACAGCATATGTGGTGTTTCACCTCTTCTAGCAAGCCAATATGCTCCTGCAGCATTTCTCTGCTTCTGACAGTGATTTCTGAGCTGGTGATGCTAGGCTGTCTGTTCTCCATGTTTACAACAAGTGCAGCACGTATGCTGCACCCTGCTTGCTCTGTTTCCCTGTTAGAAGCTGTAAAGTGGAACGAGTTGACGCACCGCGCTCGCTTCTTTGTGCTTCTTCTCAGTGCTTTGCTCTCTGCACAGACTATGTAATGTTTCACCTCTTCTAGCAAGCCAATATGCTCCTGCAGCATTTCTCTGCTTCTATCAGGGATTTCTGAGCTGCTGATGCTAGGCTGTCTGTTCTCCATGTTTGCAACAAGTGCAGCACGTATACTGCACTCTGCTTGCTCTGTTTCCCTGTTAGAAGCTGTAAAGTGGACCAAGTTGTTCTCTGAGAGAACAGCACGCACCGTGCTTGCTTCTGTGTGCTTCTTTTCAGCGGTTTGCTCTCTGTGCAGCATACGTGCTGTTTCACCTCTTCTAGCCAGCCAATATGCTCCTGCAGCATTTCTCTGCTTCTATCAGTGATTTCTGAGCTCCTGATTCTAGGCTGTCTGTTCTCCATGTTTGCAACAAGTGCAGCACGTATGATGCACCCTGCTTGCTCTGTTTCCCTGTTAGAAGCTGTAAAGTGGACCAAGTTGTTCTCTGCGAGAACAGCACGTACCGTGCTCGCTTCTGTGTGCTTCTTCTCAGCGCTTTGCTCTCTGCACAGCCTATGTGCTGTTTCACCGCTTCTAGCCAGCCAATATGCTCCTGCAGCATTTCTCTGCTTCTATCAGTGATTTCTGAGCTGCTGATGCTAGGCTGTCTGTTTTCCATGTTTGCAACAAGTGCAGCACGTATGCTGCACCCTGCTTGCTCTGTTTCCCTGTTAGAAGCTGTCAAGTGGAAGGAGTTGCTCTCTGCGAGAAGAGCACGCACGGTGCTCGCTTCTGTGTGCTTCTTTTCAGCGGTTTGCTCTCTGTGCAGCATATGTGCTGTTTCAGCTCTTCTAGCCAGCCAATATGCTCCTGCAGCATTTCTCTGCTTCTATCAGTGATTTCTGAGCTGCTGATGCTAGGCTGTCTGTTTTCCATGTTTGCAACAAGTGCAGCACGTATGCTGCACCCTGCTTGCTCTGTTTCCCTGTTAGAAGCTGTCAAGTGGAACGAGTTGCTCTCTGCGAGAAGAGCACGCACGGTGCTCGCTTCTGTGTGCTTCTTTTCAGCGGTTTGCTCTCTGTGCAGCATATGTGCTGTTTCAGCCCTTCTAGCCAGCCAATATGCTCCTGCAGCATTTCTCTGCTTCTATCAGTGATTTCTGAGCTGCTGATGCTAGGCTGTCTGTTTTCCATGTTTGCAACAAGTGCAGCACGTATGCTGCACCCTGCTTGCTCTGTTTCCCTGTTAGAAGCTGTCAAGTGGAAGGAGTTGCTCTCTGCGAGAAGAGCACGCACGGTGCTCGCTTCTGTGTGCTTCTTTTCAGCGGTTTGCTCTCTGTGCAGCATATGTGCTGTTTCAGCCCTTCTAGCCAGCCAATATGCTCCTGCAGCATTTCTCTGCTTCTATCAGTGATTTCTGAGCTGCTGATGCTAGGCTGTCTGTTTTCCATGTTTGCAACAAGTGCAGCACGTATGCTGCACCCTGCTTGCTCTGTTTCCCTGTTAGAAGCTGTCAAGTGGAACGAGTTGCTCTCTGCGAGAAGAGCACGCACGGTGCTCGCTTCTGTGTGCTTCTTTTCAGCGGTTTGCTCTCTGTGCAGCATATGTGCTGTTTCAGCCCTTCTAGCCAGCCAATATGCTCCTGCAGCATTTCTCTGCTTCTATCAGTGATTTCTGAGCTGCTGATGCTAGGCTGTCTGTTTTCCATGTTTGCAACAAGTGCAGCACGTATGCTGCACCCTGCTTGCTCTGTTTCCCTGTCAGAAGCTGTCAAGTGGAACGAGTTGCTCTCTGCGAGAAGAGCACGCACGGTGCTCGCTTCTGTGTGCTTCTTTTCAGCGGTTTGCTCTCTGTGCAGCATATGTGCTGTTTCAGCTCTTCTAGCCAGCCAATATGCTCCTGTAGCATTTCTCTGCTTCTATCAGTGATTTCTGAGCTGCTGATGCTAGGCTGTCTGTTTTCCATGTTTGCAACAAGTGCAGCACGTATGCTGCACCCTGCTTGCTCTGTTTCCCTGTTAGAAGCTGTCAAGTGGAAGGAGTTGCTCTCTGCGAGAAGAGCACGCACGGTGCTCGCTTCTGTGTGCTTCTTTTCAGCGGTTTGCTCTCTGTGCAGCATATGTGCTGTTTCAGCTCTTCTAGCCAGCCAATATGCTCCTGCAGCATTTCTCTGCTTCTATCAGTGATTTCTGAGCTGCTGATGCTAGGCTGTCTGTTTTCCATGTTTGCAACAAGTGCAGCACGTATGCTGCACCCTGCTTGCTCTGTTTCCCTGTTAGAAGCTGTCAAGTGGAAGGAGTTGCTCTCTGCGAGAAGAGCACGCACGGTGCTCGCTTCTGTGTGCTTCTTTTCAGCGGTTTGCTCTCTGTGCAGCATATGTGCTGTTTCAGCCCTTCTAGCCAGCCAATATGCTCCTGCAGCATTTCTCTGCTTCTATCAGTGATTTCTGAGCTGCTGATGCTAGGCTGTCTGTTTTCCATGTTTGCAACAAGTGCAGCACGTATGCTGCACCCTGCTTGCTCTGTTTCCCTGTTAGAAGCTGTCAAGTGGAAGGAGTTGCTCTCTGCGAGAAGAGCACGCACGGTGCTCGCTTCTGTGTGCTTCTTTTCAGCGGTTTGCTCTCTGTGCAGCATATGTGCTGTTTCAGCCCTTCTAGCCAGCCAATATGCTCCTGCAGCATTTCTCTGCTTCTATCAGTGATTTCTGAGCTGCTGATGCTAGGCTGTCTGTTTTCCATGTTTGCAACAAGTGCAGCACGTATGCTGCACCCTGCTTGCTCTGTTTCCCTGTTAGAAGCTGTCAAGTGGAACGAGTTGCTCTCTGCGAGAAGAGCACGCACGGTGCTCGCTTCTGTGTGCTTCTTTTCAGCGGTTTGCTCTCTGTGCAGCATATGTGCTGTTTCAGCCCTTCTAGCCAGCCAATATGCTCCTGCAGCATTTCTCTGCTTCTATCAGTGATTTCTGAGCTGCTGATGCTAGGCTGTCTGTTTTCCATGTTTGCAACAAGTGCAGCACGTATGCTGCACCCTGCTTGCTCTGTTTCCCTGTCAGAAGCTGTCAAGTGGAACGAGTTGCTCTCTGCGAGAAGAGCACGCACGGTGCTCGCTTCTGTGTGCTTCTTTTCAGCGGTTTGCTCTCTGTGCAGCATATGTGCTGTTTCAGCCCTTCTAGCCAGCCAATATGCTCCTGCAGCATTTCTCTGCTTCTATCAGTGATTTCTGAGCTGCTGATGCTAGGCTGTCTGTTTTCCATGTTTGCAACAAGTGCAGCACGTATGCTGCACCCTGCTTGCTCTGTTTCCCTGTCAGAAGCTGTCAAGTGGAACGAGTTGCTCTCTGCGAGAAGAGGACGCACGGTGCTCGCTTCTGTGTGCTTCTTTTCAGCGGTTTGCTCTCTGTGCAGCATATGTGCTGTTTCAGCCCTTCTAGCCAGCCAATATGCTCCTGCAGCATTTCTCTGCTTCTATCAGTGATTTCTGAGCTGCTGATGCTAGGCTGTCTGTTTTCCATGTTTGCAACAAGTGCAGCACGTATGCTGCACCCTGCTTGCTCTGTTTCCCTGTTAGAAGCTGTCAAGTGGAACGAGTTGCTCTCTGCGAGAAGAGCACGCACGGTGCTCGCTTCTGTGTGCTTCTTTTCAGCGGTTTGCTCTCTGTGCAGCATATGTGCTGTTTCAGCTCTTCTAGCCAGCCAATATGCTCCTGCAGCATTTCTCTGCTTCTATCAGTGATTTCTGAGCTGCTGATGCTAGGCTGTCTGTTTTCCATGTTTGCAACAAGTGCAGCACGTATGCTGCACCCTGCTTGCTCTGTTTCCCTGTTAGAA
>JBBAXF010000249.1:0-33973 GCA_037837765.1 Delichon dasypus | reverse complement strand
GGAGCTGGGAGATCCCCAAAAAGGGGGAGGAGAGGAACTGGGAGACCCCCGAAAAGGGGGGGGGAAAGGAGGTGGGAGATCCCCAGAATAGGGGGGAAAACCTGAGAGACCCCCAAAAAGGGGGGGAAAGGAGCTGGGAGACCCCCAGAATTGGGGGGGGAACATGGGAGACCCCCGAAATAGGGGGGGGAAAGGAGGTGGGAGACCCCCAGAATTGGGGGGCGAAACCTGAGAGACCCCCAAAAAGGGTGGGGAAGGAGATGGGAGACCCCCAAAAAGGGGAGGAAAGGAGCTGCGAGACCCCCAGAATTGGGGGGGGAACATGGGAGACCCCCAAAAAGTGGGGGATAGGAGGTGGGAGACCCCCAGAAAGGGAGGGGGAACATGGGAGACCCCAGAAAAGGAGGGGGCACCTAGGAGACCCCCAAAATAGGGGGGGAAAGGAGCTGGGAGACCCCCAAAATAAGGAGGGGGAACATGGAAGACCCCCAAAAAGGGGGGATGCCTGGGAGACCCTCAAAATGAGGGGGGGAACCTGGGAGACCCCCAAAATGGGGGGGTAAGGGAACTGGGGGACCCCCAAAAGAGGGGGGAACATGGGAGACCCCCAAAAAGGGGCAGAAAAGGACCCTCAAAATGAGGGGGGGTTGCGTGAGACGCTTGGGAGACCCCCAAAATAGGGGGGAAGGGAGCTGGGGGGGGACACCTGGGGAGACCCCAAAATGAGGGGGGAAGAAGTGGGGGCATCCAGGAGACCCCCAAAATGAGGAGGGGAGGAAGGGGAGGCGCACCCCCAGATCCCCCCAGTATCCCCAGTATCCCCCAGTATTCCCAGTATCCCAGTATCCCCAGTATCCCCCCAGTATCCCCAGTATCCCCAGTATCCCCAGTATCCCAGTATTCCCAGTATTCCCAGTATCCCCAGTATCCCCAGTATCCCCCCAGTATCCCCAGTACCCCCCAGTATCCCCAGTATCCACCCAGTATCCCCCAGTATCCCCAGTGTTCCCAGTATCCCCAGTATCCCCGGTATCCCCCCAGTATCCCCAGTACCCCCAGTATCCCCAGTATCCCAGTATCCCCAGTATCCCCCAGTATCCCCAGTATCCCCAGTATCCCTAGTATTCCCAGTATCCCCAGTATCCCAGTATCCCCAGTACCCCCAGTATCCCCAGTACCCCCAGTATCCCCAGTATCCCCAGTATTCCCAGTATCCCCCCAGTATCCCCAGTATCCCCAGTACCCCCAGTATCCCCAGTATCCCCAGTATTCCCAGTATCCCCCCAGTATCCCCAGTATCCCCAGTATTCCCAGTATCCCCAGTATCCCCCCAGTATCCCCAGTAATCCCCAGTGTCCCCAGTATTCCCAGTATCCCCCCAGTATCCCCAGTATTCCCAGTATTCCCAGTATTCCCAGTATCCCGCGCTCCCCGCGCTGACCTCCCGCCGCCAGGGGGCGCTGCCACCTCGCCTCGAGCCAAGATGGCGGCGGCCGCGCGCGCGCTGAGGGTGAGGGGAGACCGGGAATGGGGAAAAACCAGCGAAAATGGGGAAAAACCAGCGAAAATGGGGAAAAAACAGCGAAATTGGGGAAAAAACAGCGAAAATGGGAAAAACTCCGGGACGGGGAACAGCACCGAGAATGGAGAGCAACAGCCAGGAATGGGGAACAACTCCGGGATAGGGAACGGCGCCGGGAATGGGAGAACAAACCGGGAATGGGGACAGCGGGGAGCGGGGAGAGCCGGGGCGCTGAGGGGACACTGGGGATACTGGGGATACTGGGGGTACTGGGGGGATACTGGGAATGGGAACACTGGGGGCACTGGGGACAGGGGACACTGGGGATACTGGGGACACTGGGGATACTGGGGGTACTGGGGATACTGGGGACACTGGGGACACTGGGGATACTGGGGATACTGGGGATACTGGGGACACTGGGGATACTGGGGATACTGGGATACTGGGGATTACTGGGGATACTGGGGATACTGGGGACACTGGGGATACTGGGGATACTGGGGACACTGGGGGTACTGGGGACACTGGGGACACTGGGGGGATACTGGGGATACTGGGGACACTGGGGATACTGGGGATACTGGGGACACTGGGGATGGGGACACTGGCTTTGGGTGACACTGGGGATGGGGACACTGGCTGTGGGTGACACTGGCTTTGGGTGGCACTGGGGATGGGGATGACAAGGCACACCGGTTTTGGGGGACACTGGGTAGGAGGGACAAGGGCTGTGGTGACACTGGGGACGGGGTCACTGGCTGTGGGGTCACACCAGCGCTGTCCCCGCTCCGTGGGGCTCCTGGGGACACACCGGCTGTTGCTGGGGACAGGGCACCGGGGGTGTCCCCCTGCCAGGCTGTCCCCAGCCCTGTCCCCTCGGCAGGTCCTTCCCCGTGCCCTCCACGTCCCCAGCGCCACCCGGCAGCTCCACACCACCCCTGCCTGCCTCAAGGTGAGTCCTGGGGGACCCCACCGTGTCCCCGTGTCCCCCTGACCCCACAGTTGTGTCCCCGTGTCCCCCTGACCCTGTGGTGATCCCCTGACCCCATGGCTGTGTACCCGTGTCCCCTGACCCCATGGCTGTGTCCCCGTGTCCCCTGACCCCGTGGTGTCCCCTGGTCCCACAGCTGTGTCCCCATGTCCCCTGACCCCATGGCTGTGTCCCCGTGTCCCCTGACCCCGTGGCTGTGTCCCCGTGTCCCCTGACCCCATGGTGTCCCCTGGTCCCACAGCTGTGTCCCCGTGTCCCCTGACCCCATGGCTGTGTCCCTGTGTCCCCTGACCCCGAGTTTCCCCTGACCCTGTGGCTGTGTCCCTATGTCCCCTGGCCCTGAGTGTCCCCTGACCCCGTGGCTGTGTCCCCATATCCCCTGACCCCGCAGTGTCCCCGACCCCATGGCTGTGTCCCCGTGTCCCCGTGTCCCCTGACCCCATGGCTGTGTCCCCATGTCCCCCTGACCCCATGGCTGTGTCCCCGTGTCCCCGTGTCCCCCTGACCCATGGCTGTGTCCCCGTGTCCCCCTGACTCCATGGCTGTGTCCCCGTGTCCCCCTGACTCCATGGTGTCCCCTGGTCCCACAGCTTTGTCCTTGTGTCCCCCTGACCCTGTGGCTGTGTCCCCGTGTCCCCTGACCCCGTGGTGTCCCCTGACCCCATGGTGTCCCCGTGTCCCCCTGACCCCACAGTTTGTCCCCGTGTCCCCCTGACCCTGTGGTGATCCCCTGACCCCATGGCTGTGTCCCTGTGTCCCCCTGACCCCATGGCTGTGTCCCCATGTCCCCCTGACCCCGTGGCTGTGTCCCCGTGTCCCCTGACCCCCAAGTGTCCCCCTGACCCCGTGGCTGTGTCCCCATCTCCCCTGACCCCGCAGTGTCCCCTGACCCCATGGCTGTGTCCCTGTGTCCCCCTGACCCCATGGTGTCCCCTGACCCCGCGGCTGTGTCCCCGTGTCCCCTGACCCCATGGTGTCCCCTGACCCCATGGTGTCCCTGTGTCCCTTGACCCCCAAGTGTCCCCTGACCCCGCAGCTGTGTCCCCGTGTCTCCTGACCCCGTGGCTGTGTCCCCGTGTCCCCTGACCCCAAGTGTCCCCTGACCCCATGGCTGTGTCCCCGTGTCCCCCTGACTCCATGGTGTCCCCTGGTCCCACAGCTGTGTCCTTGTGTCCCCCTGACCCTGTGGCTGTGTCCCCGTGTCCCCCTGACCCCACGGTGACCCCCTGACCCTGTGGTGATCCCCTGACCCCATGGCTGTGTCCTCGTGTCCCCCTGACCCTGTGGCTGTGTCCCTGTGTCCCCTGACCCCGCAGTGTCCCCTGACCCCTTGGTGTCCCCTGGTCCCACAGCTGTGTCCCTGTGTTCCCTGACCCCATGGCTGTGTTCCGGTGTCCCCCTGACCCCACGGTGACCCCCTGACCCTGTGGCTGTGTCCCCGCATTGTCCCCTGACCCTTGTGGAGTCCCCTGACCCCATGGCTGTGTCCCTGTGTCCCCTGACCCCCAAGTGTCCCCTGACCCCATGGCTGTGTCCCCATGTCCCCTGACCCCGTGGCTGTGTCCCCATGTCCCCTGACCCCGCAGCTGTGTCCCCGTGTCCCCTGACCCCGCGGCTGTGTCCCTGTGTCCCCTGACCCCATGGCTGTGTCCCTGTGTCCCCTGACCCCGCGGCTGTGTCCACGTGTCCCATGACCCCGTGGTGTCCCCGTGTCCCCTGACCCCGCAGCTGTGTCCCCGTGTCCCCTGACCCCGCTGTCCCCTGACCCCATGATGTCCCCGTGTCCCCTGACCCCATGGCTGTGTCCCCGTGTCCCCTGACCCCCAAGTGTCCCCTGACCCTGTGGCTGTGTCCCCGCATTGTCCCCTGACCCTTGTGGAGTCCCCTGACCCCATGGCTGTGTCCCCATGTCCCCCTGACCCCGAGTGTCCCCTGACCCCATGGCTGTGTCCTGTGTCCCCTGACCCTGCTGTCCCCACAGACGCGGGCGGCGCGGGTGCGCGTGGGCAAGGGTGACAAGATGGTGACGTACGAGCAGGCGCACGCGCCCCACTACATCGGCCACCGCAAGGGCTGGCTGTCCCTGCACACCGGTGGGTGACACGGGGACACGGGGTGCTCCTGCTGGGGACAGGGGGGACAGGGGGGGCACCGTGGTCACAGGGTGCTTGGGGACACGGATGGGCACACAGGGACAGGGATGGGCACACAGGGACAGGGATGGGCACACAGGGATGGGGACACAGGGACAGGGATGGGGACACAGGGACAGGGATGGGGACACAGGGGACAGGGGGGCACCATGGTCACAGGGTGATTGGGGACACGGATGGGGACACACACAGGGACAGGGATGGGGACACAGGGGACAGGGATGGGCACACAGGGATGGGGACACAGGGATGGGGACACAGGGACAGGGATGGGGACACAGGGGACAGGGATGGGCACACAGGGATGGGGACACAGGGATGGGGACACAGGGACAGGAGGGCACCGTGGTCACAGGGTGGTGTGGGGACACGGATGGGGACACAGGGACAGGGATGGGGACAGGGGGGACAGGGGGGCACCATGGTCACAGGGTGGTGTGGGGACATGGACGGGGACACAGGGACAGGGATGGGGACACAGGGATGGGGACACAGGGATAGGGATGGGCACACAGAGACAGGGATGGGCACACAGGGATGGGGACACAGGGACAGGGATGGGCACACAGGGACAGGGATGGGGACACAGGGACAGGGATGGGGACACAGGGGACTGTGGGGATGGCCCGTGGGGCACAGTGAGGACACAGGGGACTGTGGGTCACGTGGGCATAATGGGGGGCACTGGGACATCGTGGGGATGGGGACAGGGACATGTGGGGCACAAGGACACGGGGACAGGGACATGTGGGGTGCGTGGGCACGGTGTGGGCAGGGGGGTGTGGGACTGACGGACGTTGTGGGGATGGGACACAAGGACACAAGGACACGTGGGCACAGTGACACGTGGGCACAGTGACACGTGGCACCCGTGGGCATCCTGGGGACAGAACACACAGCTCCTGTGCTGCCAGGCCCCCAGTGGCATGGCCAGGGCCACCAGTGCCACCAGTGCCACCAGCACCGTGTCCCCTGAGGGAGGCTGTGCGGCGAGGCGGGCGGTCACTGGTGCCAGCAGTGTCCCCAGTGTCACCAATGCCACCCCCGTGTCCCCCAGAGAACCTGTGTGGCAAGGTGGGAGCAGCACAGTGGGCAGTGACCAGTGTCACCTGGTGTCCCCTAGGGAACCTGTGCGGCGAGGCGGGCGGTGACCAGTGTCACCAGTGTCACCCATGTCACCAGTGTCACCAGTGTCACCCATGTCACCCATGTCACCATGTTACCAGTGTCACCTGGTGTCCCCTAGGGAACCTGTGTGGCAAGGCGGGCGGTGACCAGTGTCACCAATGTCACCAGTGTCACTAGTGTCACCATGTCACCAATGTCACCAGTGTCACCAATGCCATCCCTGTGTCCCCCCAACGAATCTGTGTGGCGAGGCGGGTGGTCACCAGTGTCACCAGTGTCCCCAATGTCCCCCGTGTCCCCAGGGAACCTGTGCGGCGAGGCGGGCGCAGCACAGCGGGCGGTGCCAGCAGTGTCACCAGTGTCCCCAATGTCCCCCAGGGAACCTGTGTGGCGAGGCGGGCGCGGCGCAGCGGGCAGTCACTGGTGCCAGCAGTGTCACCGGTGTCACCCGTGTCACCCGTGTCCCCAATGTCCCCCGTGTCCCCAGGGAACCTGTGCGGCGAGGCAGGCGCGGCGCAGCGGGCAGTGACCGGTGTCACCAGTGTCACCCGTGTCCCCAATGTCCCCCGTGTCCCCCGTGTCCCCAGGGAACCTGTGCGGCAAGGCGGGCGGTGACCAGTGTCACCAATGTCCCCCGTGTCCCCAATGTCCCCCAGGGAACCTGTGTGGCGAGGCGGGCGCGGCGCAGCGGGCAGTGACTGGTGCCAGCAGTGTCACCACTGTCACTGGTGTCCCCCGTGTCCCCAGGGAACCTGCGCGGCGAGGCGGGCGCGGCGGGTAGTGACCGGTGTCACCCGTGTCCCCAGTGTCCCCAATGTCCCCAATGCCCCCCAGGGAACCTGTGCGGCGAGGCGGGCGCAGCGCAGCGGGCAGTGACTGGTGCCAGCAGTGTCACCAATGTCCCCCGTGTCCCCAGGGAACCTGTGCGGCGAGGCGGGCGCGGCGCAGTGGGCAGTCACTGGTGCCAGCAGTGTCACTGGTGCCAGCAGTGTCCCCAATGTCCCCCGTGCCCCCAGGGAACCTGTGCGGCGAGGCAGGCGCGGCGCAGCGGATGGTGACCAATGTCCCCAATGTCCCCAATGTCCCCCGTGCCCCCAGGGAACCTGTGCGGCGAGGCGGGCGCGGCGCAGCGGGCAGTGACCGGTGCCAGCAGTGTCACCAGTGTCCCCAATGTCCCCCGTGTCCCCAATGTCCCCAATGTCCCCCGTGCCCCCAGGGAACCTGTGCGGCGAGGCGGGCGCGGCGCAGCGGGCTCTGGAGGACGCCTTCCTGCGGCGGTTCCTGCACGGGACGTTCCCGGGGCTGCTGGCGGACGAGGTGGTGCTGAAGCGCCGCGGGAACCTGCTGGTGATCTGTGCCCTGCTGGGCCGGGCGCTGCCGCCCCACAAGCTCTACTTCCTGCAGGGCTACAGCGAGACCCTGCTGGGGCACCTCTACAAGTGCCCCGTGCGCCTGGAGCTGCAGACCGTGCCCGCACGCGTGCCCTACAAGTACCTGTAGGGCCGGGAATAAACCCATAGCCTTGAACACGAGTGCTCTGGGGTGTGCCCACTGTGCCCTACAAGTACCTGTAGGGCCGGGAATAAACCCATA
The DNA here is from genome assembly GCA_037837765.1 of Delichon dasypus. Lineage (NCBI taxonomy): Eukaryota > Metazoa > Chordata > Aves > Passeriformes > Hirundinidae > Delichon > Delichon dasypus. The sequence continues at coordinate 26,583 of JBBAXF010000249.1, read as the reverse complement.
GCCTTGAACACGAGTGCTCTGGGGTGTGCCCACTGTGCCCTACAAGTGCCTGTAGGGCCAGGAATAAACCCATAGACATTTATCAGGAATGCTCTGTGTGTGCCAGCTGTGCCCTACAAGTACCTGTAGGGCCGGAATAAACCCATAGCCTTGAACAGGATGCTCTGGGGTGTGCCAGCTGTGCCCTACAGGTACCTGTAGGGCCGGGAATAAACCCATAGCTTTGAACAGGGAATGCTCTGGGGTGTGCCAGCTGTGCCCTACAAGTACCTGTAGGGCCGGGAATAAACCCATAGACCTTGAACAGGGAATGCTCTGGGGTGTGCCAGCTGTGCCCTACAAGCACCTGTATAAACCTCTAAACCTCGAACAGGGAATGTTCTGTAGATGTCTCTGGAATGCTCTGGGATGACGTCCCTGTGACCCCCGTGTCCGTGTGGCCATGTCCTGCACGATGGCCCTGTGCCCCACATGGCCCTGTGCCCCACATAACCGTGTGCCCCACATGGCCCCGTGCCCCACATGGCCCTGTCCCCACAGTGTCCCTGTCCCCTCAATGTCCCTGTGCACCGCACATCCTTGTCCCCACAATCTTCATGTCCCTGTCCCCACAGCGTCCGTGCGCCCCACACGGCCCTGTCCCCACACTGTTCATGTCCCTGTCCCCATGGTGTCCCTGTCCCCAGTGTCCCTGTCCCCACGGTGTCCCTGTCCCCACGGTGTCCCTGTCCCCGCAGTGTCCCTGTCCCCAGTGTCCCTGTCCCCACAGTGTCCCTGTCCCCACGGTGTCCCTGTCCCCAGTGTCCCTGTCCCCAGGGTGTTCATGTCCCTGTCCCCACAGTGTCCCTGTCCCCAGTGTCCCTGTCCCCACAGTGTCCCTGTCCCCACGGTGTCCCTGTCCCCAGTGTCCCTGTCCCCAGTGTCCCTGTCCCCAGGGTGTTCATGTCCCTGTCCCCAGTGTCCCTGTCCCCAGTGTCCCTGTCCCCGCAGTGTCCCTGTGACCCACAGTGTCCCTGTCCCCAGTGTCCCTGTCCCCACAGTGTCCCTGTCCCCACGGTGTCCCTGTGACCCACAGTGTCCCTGTCCCCAGTGTCCCTGTCCCCAGGGTGTTCATGTCCCCAGTGTCCCTGTCCCCACAGTGTCCCTGTCCCCACAGTGTCCCTGTCCCCGGGGTGTTCATGTCCCTGTCCCCACGGTGTCCCAGGCCCTGTGCCCCACATGCCCCTCGTGTCCCGTGTCCTGTCCCCGTGTCCCCAGCCCGTGTGACACTTGGGACCCGAGGCTCGCCCATCCCAGTCCAACCAGTGCAGGCTGTGACAAAAACCAGTTTAAATAGAGGGGGGGGAGGGGCACGGGGGGGTGGGGGGGCGGGGGGGCTCAGCCCTTCCCGGACGCCTTGTCCTTGTCCTTGGCCGTGTCCTTGGCCTTGTCCTTGTCCTTGTCCTTGTCCTTGGCCGTGTCCGTGTCCTTCCTGAAGTAGGGGTTGTCGATGCCCAGCCCTGTCCCCTGTGCCGCGTCCCCCGGCGCGTCCTCCACTGCTGGCAACCGCGGCCTGGGCCCTGTGGGGACAATGGCACGGTGCCAGCCTGTCCCTGTCCCTGTCCCTGTCCCTGTCCCCAGGCTGAAGGGGACAATGGCACGGTGCCAGCCTGTCCCCGTCCCTGTCCCTGTCCCTGTCCCTGTCCCCGCTGTCCCCGCTGTCCCGCTGTCCCCCGCTGTCCCCGTGTCCCTGTCCCTGTCCCCGTGTCCCTGTCCCCGCTGTCCCCGCGGTGTCCCTGTCCCCGTGTCCCTGTCCCTGTCCCTGTCCCGCTGTCCCCGCTGTCCCGCTGTCCCGCTGTCCCGGTGTCCCCGCTGTCCCCGCTGTCCCGCTGTCCCGCTGTCCCCACTGTCCCCGCTGTCCCGCTGTCCCGCTGTCCCCGCTGTCCCGGTGTCCCTGTCCCTGTCCCCGCTGTCCCCGCTGTCCCGCTGCCCCCGCTGTCCCGCTGTCCCGCTGTCCCCGCGGTGTCCCTGTCCCTGTCCCGCTGTCCCCGCGGTGTCCCTGTCCCTGTCCCGCTGTCCCGCTGTCCCCGCTGTCCCGGTGTCCCTGTCCTGGTGTCCCTGTCCCGGTGTCCCTGTCCCGCTGTCCCGCTGTCCCGCTGTCCCGGTGTCCCTGTCCCGGTGTCCCCGCTGTCCCGGTGTCCCGCTGTCCCCCCGTACCGATGTAGCTGAGCAGCACGGGCAGGAAGGCCAGGCCGTGTGCCAGCCCCACCAGGGTGATGATGAGGTTGAGGCGGAAGAAGAAGATCTGGATGAGCCGCGCCTTGGCGAACGCCAGCACCACCACGCCCGGCAGGTTGGTCATGGCCACCCCGGCCACCACCTGCGGCGACAGCGGCCACCCTCGGTGACATCGGCAGGGGACAGCTTCCCACGGTGTCACCCCCGGCCCCGGGAGGGCTTGGGGGTCCCACGGTGTCACCCCCGGCCCCGGGAGGGCTTGGGGTCCCCACGGTGTCACCGCTGTCCCCAAAAGTGGGGGTGACCCACAGTGTCACCCCCCTCCCAGCAGGGTTTGGGGTCCCCACGGTGTCACCGCTGTCCCCAAAAGTGGGGGTGACCCACAGTGTCACCCCCGGCCCCAGCAGGGTTTGGGGTTCCCATGGTGTCACCGCTGTCCCCAGCAGGGTTTGGGGTCCCCACGGTGTCACCGCTGTCCCCAAAAGTGGGGGCGACCCACAGTGTCACCCCTGTCCCCAGCAGCATTTAGGGTCCCTCAGTGTCACCCCCCTCCCAGCAGGGTTTGGGGTCCCCTCGGTGTCCCCTGTCCCCAGCAGGGTTTGGGGTCCCCACAATGTCACCCCTGTCCCCAGCAGGGTTTGGGGTCCCCTCAGTGTCACCCCCGTCCCCAGCAGGGTTTGGGGTCCCTCGGTGTCCCCCGTGCCCACCTTGCTGCCCATGGTGACAGTGGCCTCGGCGGCTCGTGCCACCCGCGTGGGCTGCTGGCTGCGGGCGAAGGCGCAGGTGATGTGGGACACGAACTCCACCGAGATGCCCACGGCCTGTGGGGACATGGGGCTGTCACCCCTGAGCCACCCCGTGTGCCCTGTGCCACCCACCTGTCCCGAGTCCCCGTGCCATCCCACGCCTCCCTGCCACCCCACACATCCCATGTCCCTGTGCCACCCCGTGTGTCCTGTGTCCCTGTGCCACCCACCTGTCCCAAGTCCCCGTGCCATCCCAGGCCTCCCTGCCACCCCAGGCCTCGCTGCCACCCCACACATCCCATGTCCCTGTGCCACCCTGTGCTTCCTGTGTCCCTGTGCCACCCACCTGTCCCAAGTCCCCGTGCCATCCCACGCCTCCCTGCCACCCCACATGCCCCGTGTCCCTGTGCCACCCCACATCCCCTGTGTCTCTGTGCCATCCCTTGTGTCTGTGCCACCCCACATCCCCTGTGTCCCTGTGCCACCCCACATCCCCCGTGTCTCTGTGCCATCCCTTGTGTCTGTGCCACCCCACATCCCCTGTGTCCCTGTGCCACCCCACATTTCCCGTGTCCCTGTACCACCCCACATTTCCCATGTCCCTGTGCCACCCCACATCCCCCGTGTCCCTGTGCCATCCCTTGTGTCTGTGCCACCCCACATTTCCCATGTCCCTGTGCCACCCCACATCCCCCGTGTCCCTGTGCCACCCCACATGCCCCGTGTCCCTGTGCCACCGCATGTTCCTGTGCCACCCCAGGTCCCCTGCTCCACCCCACATCTCTGTGCCACCCCTCACATCCCTGTTCCATCCTGTGTCTCCTGTGTCCCGATGCCACCCCGGGCACCCGCTGTCCCCCCCTGTCCCCTGTGCCCGCACCGCCACCAGGTTGATGAGTGCCACGGCGTTGTAGGGCACGCCCCAGAGCGCCATGCAGCCGGCCGTGTCCAGCAGCACCAGGGCGATGGTCAGCAGCGTGGCCAGGCTGGAGCGCACGTCCATGCCCAGCAGCAGGAAGGACACGGCGAAGGTGGGCACCAGGCACAGCGCCAGCGTCACCAGCCCCTCGTACACCACCGTCAGGTACTGCTCGTAGTACACGTACGTCACCCTGCGGGGACAGCGCGCTGGCACCGCTGGGGCACCGCCCTGGCACTGCTGTGACACCCACTGTGCCACCGCTGGGGCACTGCCCTGGCATGGCCCTGGCACCGCTGTGACACCCACTCTGGCACCGCTGTGACACCCACTGTGCCACCACTGGGGCACCGCTGGGGCACTGCCCTGGCACTGCTGTGACACCCACTGTGTCACTGGAGTGACACCCACTGTGGCACTGCCTGTGGCACTTGCTGTGGCACTGCCGGGGCACCGCCCTGGCACCGCGCTGGCACCGCTGTGACACCTGCTCTCACTTGAGTGACACCCACTGCGGCACCGCTGTGACAGCCGCTGTGACACCCACTGTGTCACTGGAGTGACACCCACTCTGGCACTGCTCCGGCACTGCCCTGGCACCGCTGTGACACCTGCTGTGTCATTCGAGTGACACTTCCTCTGGCACCCCTGTGGCACTGCCTGTGGCACTGCTGTGACACCTGCTGTGGCACCGCTGTGGCACCAGAGTGTCACTGGAGTGACACCTGCTGTGGCACTGCCTGTGGCATCACTGTGACACCCGCTGTGGCACCCCTGTGGCAGTGCCTGTGGCACTGGGGACCCTGAGATGGGCACTGGGCACCCCAAACTGGGCACTGGGCACCCCAGAACGGTGACTGGGCACCCCAAAGTGGGCACTGGGCACCCTGATACAGGCACCGGGCACCCCAAAACGGGCATTAGGCCGCCTGAGATGGGCACTGGGCACCCCAGAACGGGCAACTGGCAATCCCACTGGGTTGGGACCCCCGCTGACCCCAGGATGGGCACCCCTAAACTGGGCACCCAAACTGGTGCCCCCACTCGTGACCCCCAACAGGGGCTCTGGGGCACCCCCAGCACCCCAGAATGGGAACCCCTGACCCGATCCCCCCCATACCCGGAGCCCCCCTGACCCCTGACCCGGCCCCCCTGACCCGGTTCCCCTGACCCGAACCCCCCTGACCCGGTTCCCCTGACCCGGTTCCCCTGACCCGAACCCCCCTGACCCGATTCCCCTGACCCGGTTCCCCTGACCCCGTTCCCCTGACCCGGTTCCCCTGACCCGGTTCCCCTGACCCGAACCCCCCTGACCCGGTTCCCCTGACCCGGTCCCCCTGACCCGGTTCCCCTGGCCCGGTTCCCCTGACCTGAGCCCCCCTGACCCGGTCCCCCTGACCCGAGCCCCTGACCCGGTTCCCCTGACCCGAACCCCCCTGACCCGGTTCCCCTGACCCGGTCCCCCTGACCCTGTCCCCCTGGCCCGGTCCCCCTGACCCGGTTCCCCTGACCCGGTTCCCCTGGCCCGGTTCCCCTGACCCGGTTCCCCTGACCCGGTCCCCCTGACCCGGTTCCCCTGACCCCTGACCCGGTTCCCCTGGCCCGGTTCCCCTGACCCGGTCCCCCTGACCCGGTTCCCCTGACCCCTGACCTGGTCCCCCTGACCCGGTCCCCCTCACCCGAGCCCCCCATACCCGGCCCCCCTGACCCGGCCCCCCTGACCCGGTCCCCCTGGCCCGGTTCCCCTGGCCCGGTCCCCCCTGACCTCTGACCCGGTTCCCCTGACCCGGTTCCCCTGACCCGGTTCCCCTGACCCTGTCCCCCCTGGCCCGGTCCCCCTGACCCGGTTCCCCTGACCCGGTTCCCCTGACTCGAACCCCCCTGGCCCGGTCCCCTGACTCGAACCCCCCTGACCCAGTTCCCCTGACCCTGTCCCCCCTGACCCGGTCCCCCCATACCCGGTTCCCCTGACCCGAGCCCCTGACCCGGTTCCCCATACCCGGTCCCCCATACCCGGTCCCCCTGACCCGGTCCCCCATACCCGGTTCCCCTGACCCGAACCCCCCTGGCCCGGTCCCCTGACTCGAACCCCCCTGGCCCGGTTCCCCTGACCCGGTTCCCCTGACCCGAACCCCCCTGGCCCGGTCCCCCCTGACCCGGTCCCCCTGACCCGGTCCCCCTGGCCCGGTCCCCCTGACCCTGTCCCCCCTGACCCGGTTCCCCTGACCCGGTTCCCCATACCCAGCCCCCTGGCCCGGTCCCCCCTGGCCCGGTCCCCCTGGCCCGGTCCCCCCTGACCCGGTTCCCCTGACCCTGTCCCCCCTGGCCCGGTCCCCCTGACCCGGTTCCCCTGGCCCGGTTCCCCTGACCCGGCCCCCCTGACCCGGTTCCCCTGACCCTGTCCCCCCTGGCCCGGTCCCCCATACCCGGTCCCCCTGACCCGGTTCCCCTGGCCCGGTTCCCCTGACCTGAGCCCCCCTGGCCCGGTCCCCCTGACCCTGTCCCCCCTGGCCCGGTTCCCCGGTCCCGCGGGTCGCTCACGTGTAGGGGAAGACGCGGAAGTCGGGCGCGGTGCCGGGCACGCGGCGCAGGGTGCGGGTGAGGCGCTCGGCCAGGGCGCGGGCAGCGCGCAGCGCGGCCGTGAAATCCTGCGAGCTGCGCAGCGGGCGCTGGTACGCCATGAACCGCGAGGCTGCGGGCAGCGCCGTCACTCGGGACACCGACACGGGGACAGGGGGACACGGGACACGGGACACGGGGACATGGGGACATGGGGACACGGGGACATGGGGACATGGGGACATGGGGACATGGGGACATGGGGACACGGGGACATGGGGACATGGGGACATGGGGACATGGGGACACGGGGACATGGGGACATGGGGACACGGGGACATGGGACACGGACACGGGCATGGGGACATGGGGACACGGGACACGGGGACACGGGGACATGGGGACACAGGGACAGCGGGGATACGGGGACACGGGGACAGCGGGACATGGGACACGGACATGGGCATGGGGACATGGGGACACGGGACATGGGGACATGGGGACATGGGACACGGGGACAGCGGGGACAGCGGGATATGGGATATGGGATATGGGACACGGGACACGGGGACATGGGGACAGCGGGGACACGGGGACATGGGGACATGGGGACAGCGGGATATGGGATATGGGATATGGGATACGGGATACGGGATATAGGATATGGGATATGTGATATGGGATATGGGACACGGGATATGGGATATGGGATATGGGACACGGGACACGGGGACAGCGGGGACACGGGGACATGGGACACGGGGACAGCGGGATATGGGATATGGGACACGGGATATGGGGACATGGGATATGGGATATGGGATACGGGGACATGGGACATAGGACATGGGGACGCGGGATACAGGACACAGGGACATGGGACACGGGACACGGGGACATGGGACATAGGACATGGGAACATGGGGACATGGGGACACGGGACAGAAGGGGACACGCGGGGAGCTGGCACTCGGGGGCAGCAGTCACCCCCGGGGACAGTGGCTGCAATGGGGTCAGCGGTCACCCCCAGCCCGCTGTCCCCGCTGTGCCCGCTGTCCTCGTGTCCCCGCTGTGCCCGCTGTGCCCGCTGTGCCCGTGTCACCCCCGCACTCACCCAGGATGGTGCCGTTGGCGTCCATGCTCACCGCGGTGTCGTAGGCGCCCAGGCCACTGCGGGGCACACGGGGGGGGTCAGGGGGCACGGGGTCAGTGGCCACCACCCCCGGTGCCACCACGATGCCATCCTCAGTGCCACCCCAGTGCTGCTCCAGAGCCATCCCCAGTGCCACCCAGTGTCATCACAGTGCCACCCCTGTACCACCCCAGTACCATCCTCAGTGTCACCCCAGTGCCACCCCAGTGCCACCACTGTCACCCCAGTGCCCCAGTGCCACCACGATGCCATCCTCAGTGCCACCCCAGTGCCGCTCCAGAGCCATCCCCAGTGCCACCCAGTGTCATCACAGTGCCACCCCTGTACCACCCCAGTACTATCCTCAGTGTCACCCCAGTGCCACCCCAGTGCTTCCCCAGTGCCACCACTGTCACCCTAGTGCCCCGGTGCCATCCCCAGTGCCACCACGATGCCATCCTCAGTGCCACCCCCAGTGCCCCCATGCCATCCCCAGTGCCACCCCAGTGCCACCCCAGTGCCACTCCCAGTACCATTCCCAGTGCCGCTCCAGAGCCATCCCCAGTGCCACCCAGTGTCATCACAGTGCCACCCCTGTACCACCCCAGTGCCACCCCAGTACCACCAGTGCCATGCCAGTGCCACCCCCAGTGCTTCCCCAGGGCCAACACTGTCACCCCAGTGCCCCCATGCCATCCCCAGTGCCACCCCAGTGTCCCCAGTGCCCCCCCAGTGCCCCCCCAGTGTCCCCAGTGCTCCCCCAGTGCCACCACTGTCACCCCAGTGTCCCCAGTGCCCCCCCAGTGTCCCCAGTGCCCCCCCGTGCCCCGGTGCCCCCGGTGCCGCTCACCCCTTGGGGCACTGCAGGCTGGGCCGGTCCTGCAGGAACCAGGGCAGGAAGCGCTGGAACTCCTCGGCCGTGGGGCGCCGCACCTTCTTCAGGCACTGCCCCAGCACGCAGCTCAGGTCATCTGCGGGCACGCACCGCGTCACCGGGCACCGCCGGGCACGGGGAGGGCACTGGGCACCGGGCACCGCCGGGCACGGGGGATCACCGGACACTGCCGGCACCACCAGGCACGCACCGCGTCACTGGGCACCGCCGGGCGCAGCAGGGCACCGGGCACCACCGGCACCACCAGGCACGCACCGCGTCACCGGGCACCGCCGGGCGCAGCAGGGCACCGGGCACCGCCGACACCGCCGGGCACACACCGCGTCACCGGGCACCGCCGGGCACGGGGGATCACCGGACACTGCCGGCACCACCAGGCATGCACCGCGTCACCGGGCACCGCCGGGCGCAGGAGGGCACCGGGCACTGCCGGCACCGCCAGGCACGGGGGATCACCGGGCACCGCCAGGCGCAGGAGGGCACCGGGCACCGCCGGCACCGCCAGGCACGCACTGCATCACCGGGCACCGCCGGCACCACCGGGCACGGGGGATCACCGGACACTGCCGGCACCACCAGGCACGCACCGCGTCACCGGGCACCGCCGGGCGCAGCAGGGCACCGGGCACCGGGCACCGCCGGGCAAGGGGGATCACCGGGCACCGCTGGGCACAGGAGGGCACCGGGCACCGGGCACCGCCGGGCACGGGGGATCACCGGACACTGCTGGGCGCAGGAGGGCACCGGGCACCGGGCACTGCCGGGCACGGGGGATCAATGGACACTGCCGGCACCGCCGGGCACGGGGGATCACCGGACACTGCTGGGCGCAGGAGGGCACCGGGCACCGGGCACTGCCGGGCACGGGGGATCAATGGACACTGCCGGCACCGCCGGGCACGGGGGATCACCGGACACTGCTGGGCGCAGGAGGGCACCGGGCACCGGGCACTGCCGGGCACGGGGGATCAATGGACACTGCCGGCACCGCCGGGCACGGGGGATCACCGGACACTGCCGGGCGCAGGAGGGCACCGGGCACTGCCGGCACCACCAGGCACGCACCGCGTCACCGGGCACCGCCAGGCACGGGGGATCACTGGACACTGCCGGGCACAGGGGGTCACCGGGCACCACCGGCACCGCTGGGCACACATGGTGTCACCGGGCACCGGCCACTGCCGACACCACTGGGCACAGGGGTCACCGGGCACCGGCCACTGCCGGCACGGCACAGCGGGCACCCAAAGGGCACACAGTGGTCATCACTGCCGGCACCAAGCAGGCACCCGGTGGCCATCACAGTAGGTACCCAGTGACCGCCATGGTGGGCATCCAATGGACAGCCAGGGGTCATCACGGTGGGCACCCAATGGGCACCCAAAGGCCATTATGGTGGGCACCCAGTGGTCATCACGGTGGGCACCCAATGGCCACCCAATGGGCACCCAAAGCCCACTATGGTGGGCACACAATGGACACCCAGCAGGTGCCAATGGCCACCCAGTGACCACCACTGTGGTCACTCAACAGGCGCTCAATGGCCGCTATGGTGGGCACCCAACGGCCACCCAAGGGCCACTAATGGCCACCCAATGGCCACTGTGGTGGGCACTCAATGGCCACCCAACAGCCACCCAGCGGCCACCCAATGGCCATATGGTGGGCCAAGCCAATGGTTGACCATTGGGTGGCTGTTGGGTGCCCACCATTGTCATGGTGGGCACCCAACAGCCACCCAATGGTCAACCAATGGCCACCCAATGGCCATCATGGTGGGCACTCAATGGCCACCCAACAGCCACCCCAGCGGCCACCCAGTGAACCCCATGGTGGCCACCCAATGGCCACCCAATAACCATCATGGTGGGCACCCAACAGCCACCCAATGGCCAACCAATGGCCACCCAATAACCATCATGGTGGGCACTCAACAGCCACCCAATGACCACCCAATGACCATCATGGTGGGCACCCAACGGCCACCCAACAGCCACCATGGAGGGCACTCAATGGCCACCCAATGACCATCATGGTGGGCACCCAATCTCCATCCAATGGCCACCCAACGGCCACTCCATGGCCACCCAATCTCCATCCAATGGCCACCCAATGGCCACTCAATGACCATCATGGTGGGCACTCAACAGCCACCCAACAGCCACCCAAGGAACCCCATGGTGGCCACCCAATGGCTACCCAATGGCCACCCAACGAACTCCACGGTGGTCACCCAATCTCCGTCCAATGGCCACCCAACGGCCACCTAATGGCCACCCAACGAACCCCATGGTGGCCACCCAATGGCCATCCAATGGCCACCCAACAGCCATTCAATGGCCACCCAACGGCCACTCAATGGCCACCCAATGGCCACCCAACAAACCCCATGGTGGCCACCCAATGGCCACTCAATGGCCACCCAATGGCCACCCAACAAACCCCATGGTGGCCACCCAATGGCCACTCAATGATCATCATGGTGGGCACTCAACAGCCACCCAACAGCCACCCACTGGCCACCCAACGAACCCCATGGTGGCCACCCAATCTCCATCCAATGGCCACCCAACGGCCACTCCATGGCCACCCAAAGGCCACTCAATGACCATCATGGTGGGCACTCAACGGCCACCCAACAAACCCCATGGTGGCCACCCAACGGCCATTCAATGGCCACCCAACAGCCACCCAACGAACCCCATGGTGGCCACCCACTGGCCACTCAATGGCCACCCACCGGCCACCACGGTGGCCACCCACCGGCCACCCCAGCGCCTCCCGCCGTGCCCCCGTGCCCGCACTCACTGCTGGTGGAGGGGCAGAACTCTCCCTTGTGCTGCCCGAACTGGTGGATGCGGCAGCAGCGCGCCATGGGGTTCAGCCAGTCCAGGAAATCGTCCACCCACGAGGTGGCCGGGATGGCCAGGTAGGACCTGGGGGAGCACGAGAGGACGCGGCGCTGGCGGGAGCCGGGCGGCGGCGGGCACGGGGCGGCGGCGGCGGTGCCCGGGCACTCACACGTTGGGGAAGAGCGTGGCCAGCTGGATGGTCTGCGTCAGCGAGTCGTTGTTGCAGCCAGCGCTGGAGCAGACGGCGTCGGTGCCGTCGGCGCTGGAGAAGTCGAAGCCGCCCGTGGTGACGAAGTAGGTGGGGACGCCCACGGCCAGGTAGCGGCTGAGCGCCGAGAAGTACGGCAGCAGGTACGAGTCCTGGGCACGGGCGGCCCGCGCCTCAGCCATGGCACCCGCGGGCGCGCGGCGGGGACGGGGGGGCGTCACCCGGTGGGCACCCAAAGGGCGCTGTCACGTCGCAGTGTGTCCCCACGCAGGGCGGCGTCACCCACGCGGCGCCCCAGAGAGGTGGTGCCGTGCTCACCGGGCACCATGTGGGGCTGTGCCACGTCCCCAGCCACCCCACAGAGCGCCGTGTCACCCAGACGTGTGTCACCCATCCCGTGTGTCACCCAGCCGTGTGTCACCCACCCCGTGTGTCACCCATCCCATGTGTCACCCAGAGATGTGTCACCCAGACATGTGTCACCCAGATGTGTGTCACCCAGCCATGTGTCACCCAGCCCGTGTGTCACCCAAACGTGTCACCCAGATGTGTGTCACCCAGACGTGTGTCACCCAGCCATGTGTCATCCAGCCGTGTGTCACCCAGACATGTGTCACCCAGACGTGTGCCACCCAGCCATGTGTCATCCAGACGTGTGTTACCCAGACGTGTGTCACCCAGCCGTGTGTCACCCAGACGTGTGTCACCCATCCCGTGTGTCACCCAAACGTGTCACCCAGACGTGTGTCACCCAGACGTGTGTTACCCAGACGTGTGCCACCCAGCCATGTGTCACCCATCCGTGTGTCACCCATCCCGTATGTCACCCAGCCCGTGTGTCACCCACCCCGTGTGTCACCCACTCCATGTGTCACCCATCCCGTGTGTCACCCAGCCCATGTGCCACCCAGCCGTGTGTCACCCATCCCGTGTGTCACCCAGATATGTGCCACCCAGCCATGTGCCACCCAGCCGTGTGTCACCCAGCCGTGTGTCACCCAGATGTGTGCCACCCAGACATGTCACCCAGACGTGTGCCACCCAGACGTGTGCCACCCAGCCCCGTGTGCCACCCAGACGTGTGTCACCCAGACATATGTCACCCAGACGTGTGTCACCCAGACATGTGCCACCCAGACGTGTGTCACCCAGATGTGTGTCACCCAGATGTGTGTCACCCAGACATGTGTCACCCAGCCATGTGTCACCCAGCCCGTGTGTCACCCATCCCGTGTGTCACCCAGACATGTGTCACCCAGACATGTGTCACCCATCCCATGTGTCACCCAGATGTGTCACCCAGCCTGTGTGTCACCCAGACGTGTGCCACCCATACGTGTGTCACCCAGCCGTGTGTCACCCAGCCGTGTGTCACCCAGACATGTGCCACCCAGCCGTTTGTCACCCAGACGTGTGTCACCCAGACATGTGCCACCCAGCCCATGTGTCACCCAGATGTGTGTCACCCATCCCGTGTGTCACCTCACTCCATGTGTCACCCAGCCGTGTGTCACCCATCCCGTGTGTCACCCAGACATGTGTCACCCAAACATGTGTCACCCAGCTATGTGCCACCCAGCCATGTGTCACCCAGCCGTGTGTCACCCAGCCGTTTGTCACCCAGACATGTGTCACCCAGACGTGTGTCACCCATCCCATGTGTCACCCAGCCATGTGTCACCCAGACATGTGTCACCCATCCCGTTTGTCACCCACCCTGTGCATCACCCAGCCCTGTCACCCAGCCCTGTCACCCAGACATGTGTCACCCAGCCGTTTGTCACCCAGCCATGTGTCACCCACCATGTGTGATGTGTGTCACCCAGCTCTGTCACCCACAGGGTCCTGGGGGATCCCAAATGGGTCCCCAAAGGGTCCCAGCATCCCCATGTGTCCCCCTGTAGGGCCGTGTCACCCCCCGTGTCACCCCCGTGTCCCCGTGTAGGGCTGTGTCACCCCCGTGTCCCCGTGCCCCCCAGGGCGCCGCTGTCCCTGCTGTCCCCCCACCCCGGGGTGCGCCCCCACCTCGGGCAGCGCCAGCTCCTGGTCCAGCCCCACGGACACCCGGGAGAGCAGGAAGAGCCCGGCGCAGGCCAGGAACAGGAACAGCAGCACCTGCGGGGGGCTGGGTCAGGGACCCCCGGCACCCCAGGGACCCCCGGGACCCCCAACCACCACCCCAGGGACCCACAACCACCACCCCAGGGACCCCCGGGACCCCCAAACCCATCACAGCCCCCCTGGGACCCCCAAACCCATCACAGCCTCTGTGGGACCCCCAACCACCACCCCACAGCCCCCCCGGGACCCCCAACACCTCACAGCCCCCCGGGACCCCCAACCACCACCCCACAGCCCCCTCGGGACCCCCAAACCTATCACAGCCCCCCCGGGACCCCCAAACCCATCACAGCCGCCCTGGGACCCCCAAATCCCCTCACAGCCCCTCAGGGACTCCCACATCCCCCCACAGACCCTCGGGACCCCCAACCACCACCCCACAGCCTTGCCGGGACCCCCAAACCCATCACAGACCCCTCATGTCCCCCCAATGCCCCCCATGCCCCTCGTGCCCCCAATGCCCCCCATGCCCCCAATGCCCCCCGTGCCCCCCATGTCCCCAATGCCCCCCATGCCCCCGTGCCCCCCATGTCCCCAATGCCCCCGTGCCCCCAATGCCCCCCGTGCCCCTCACCACGGCGGGCCGCACGATGGGGTGCAGCAGCACGGGGGTGTAGTAGCGCTCGAGGAGGGGGCGCAGCAGCCGCAGCCCCTCCCCGGCCGGTGCCCCCTTGCCCGTCCCGCAGCAGCAGCACAGGTCGAAGCGCCCGGCCTGGGGGGCACGGCGGGGGCTGGCAGGGCTCCTCCGCGGGGCACCGCCACCCCCGGGGGTCCCCTGCCCACCCACCCCGGGCACAGCCTGGGGACGCCCACCCACCCTGGGGACCCCCATTGCCACCCTGTGCCCACCCTGGGGACCTCTCACCTACCCAGGGGACCCCTATGGCCACCCTGAGCACCCCAGACCCACCTTGGCGACCCCACACCCACCCTGGGTTCCCCCGCGGCCACCCTGTGCCCACCCTGGGGACCCCACACCCACCTAGGGGACCCCCGTGGCCACCCTGGGCACCCCAGACCCACCCTGGGGACCCCACATCCACCCCGCGGACCCCTATGGCCCCCTTGGGGACCCCCGTGGCCACCCTGTGCCCACCCTGGGGACCTCTCACCCACCCCGCGGACCCCTATGGCCACTTTGGGGACCCCACACCCACCCTGGGGACCCCCGCGGCCACTCTGGTGCCCCCATTGCCACCCTCCGCCCACCCTGGGGACCCCCATGGCCACCCTGGGGACCCCCGCGGCCACCCTGTGCCCACCCCGGGGTCCCTCACGCCCACCCCGCCGTGTCCCCTGGTGTCACCTCCTGTCGCCGGCTGTCCAGCGCCACCAGCGCCACGAACGCCGACATCTGCAGCAGGAAATCCAGCGCGATGGCGAGCGCGGCCGTCAGCGCGAACGTTCGCACGGCGGGCATGGAGGAGAGGGCACCTGGGGACCCCCGAGCACCCCAGGGTCACCGGGACGCCCCAAAAACCATCCCGGGACAGCCCCGAGCACCCCCGGGTCACCGGGACACCCCAAAAACCATCCCGGGACAGTCCCGAGCACCCCTGGGTCACCGGGACACCCCAAAAACCCTCCCGGGACAGTCCCGAGCACCCCCGGGTCAGCGGGACACCCCAAAAACCCTCCCGGGACCCCCGAGCACCCCCGGGTCACCGCGACACCCCAAAAACCCCGCCCCGGGTCACCGGGACAGCCCCGGGCACCCCCCGTGTCACCATGACCCCATGCCAGCCCCCCCACACCACCCCAACCACCCTGGCGGACCCTCGTGCCCCCCATGTCCCCGTGTCCCTGTGCCACCTCCATCCCCATGTGCCCCCCGTCCCGGTGCCCCCTGTTCCCCGATGCCCCGCTGTCCCCACTGTCCCCGATGTCCCCAATGTCCCCCCGCTGTTCCGCTGTCCCCCTGTCCCCCTATCCCGCTGTCCCGCTGTCCCCCCGATGTCCCCAATGTCCCCCCGCTGTCCCCATTGTCCCCGCTGTCCCGCTGTCCCACTGTCCCCGCTGTCCCTCTGTCCCCATTGTCCCCGCTGTCCCCCCTGTCCCGCTGTCCCCCTGTCCCCGCTGTCCCCCTGTCCCCCTGTCCCCCTGTCCCGCTGTCCCCCTGTCCCCGCTGTCCCCCTGTCCCCCTGTCCCCCTGTCCCGCTGTCCCCGCTGTCCCCGCTGTCCCGCTGTCCCGATGTCCCCGCTGTCCCCGCTGTCCCCCTGTCCCGCTGTCCCCCTGTCCCCGCTGTCCCCCTGTCCCGCTGTCCCCCTGTCCCGCTGTCCCCCTGTCCCCGCTGTCCCCCTGTCCCCCTGTCCCCCTGTCCCGCTGTCCCCGCTGTCCCGCTGTCCCGATGTCCCCGCTGTCCCCGCTGTCCCCGCTGTCCCCCTGTCCCCCCGTCCCGCTGTCCCGATGTCCCGCTGTCCCGATGTCCCCGCTGTCCCCCCGCTGTCCCGCTGTCCCCGCTGTCCCGCTGTCCCCGCTGTCCCGCTGTCCCCCTGTCCCCCTGTCCCCGCTGTCCCGCTGTCCCTGTCCCCCTGTCCCGCTGTCCCCGCTGTCCCGCTGTCCCCGCTGTCCCGCTGTCCCCCTGTCCCCCTGTCCCCGCTGTCCCGCTGTCCCTGTCCCCCTGTCCCGCTGTCCCCCTGTCCCCCTGTCCCCTCTGTCCCGCTGTCCCCCTGTCCCCCCGCTGTCCCGGTGCCCGGCGCACCCAGCAGGAAGCAGACGCTCTCGGAGGCGCTGCACAGCAGCATGCTCGGTGCCACCTGCCCCAGCACCCGCCCCAGGTGCTGCTCGCGCGTCTCGCCCGCCGCCCGCGGCGACTGCTGCTGCCCGGGGGGCGTCAGGGGCGGCCCGGGGCACCCCCGGGTCCAGGGGACACCCAGGGACACCCCCGGATCCGGGGGACACCCCCGGAGCGGGGGGACACCCGGGGACACCCCCAGGGACACCCCAGAGAGAGGGAACACCCAGGGACACCCCCGGATCCAGGGGACACCCGGAGACACCCCCAGAGACATCCCCGGGGACACCCCCGGAGCGGGGGGACACCCGGGGACACCCACAGGGACACCCCAGAGAGAGGGGGGGACACCCGGGGACACCCCCGGGTCCAGGGGACACCCCCAGGGACACCCCCAGATCCAGGAGACACCCCCAGAGCGGAGGACCCCCAGGGACACCCTCAGGGACACCCCTGAACCCGGGAGACACCCAGGCCCCCCCCCCTCACCAACCCGAGGGTGCCCACCTGCCCCACCGGGAGCCCCCGGGAGCCCCCATGGGACACAATCCCCAAGGGAACCCCAAAAGTGCCCCCGTGCCCCATGGGGTCACTGTCCCCAGAGTGTCCCCAGCTCGCCCTGTCCCATGGGGACCCCCGTCACCCACAGGTGCCCCCCTGCCCCACAGAGACACCTGTCCCCAGGGTGCCCCTGTCCCCAGGGTGTCCCTCCTGTCCCCAGGGTGCCCCTGTCCTCAAGGTGTCCCTGTCCCCAGGGTGTCACTGTCCCCAAGGTGCCCCTGTCCCCAAGGTGCCCATCCTGTCCCCAGGGTGCCCCACACCTCTGTGCCCCACAGGGACCCCCCTTGTCCTCAGGTCCCCTCATGTCCCATGGAGACCCCTGTCCCCAAAGGTGTCCCCAAAGGTGTCCCCAGGGTGCCCCCAGGGTGTCCCCAAGCTCCCTCTCCCATGGGTCCCCTGTCCCCGAAGGTGTCCCCATGCCCCAAATCCCCCGAGACCCCCAGTGCCACGATCACCCCCTGCCCACGATCGCCCCCGATCCCCCCCCGATCCCCCCGATCCCCCCCGATCCCCTGATCCCCCAATCCCTCCAATCCCCCCCGATCCCCCCCCCAATCCCTCCGATCCCTCCGATCCCCCCGATCCCCCGATCCCCCGATCCCCCGATCCCCCCCTCGCCCCCATCGCCCCCCGATCCCCCGATCCCCCCGATCCCCCTGATCCCCCCCGATCCCCCCGATCCCCCTGATCCTCCGATCCCCCCAATCCCCCCAGATCCCCCCGGATCCCCCGATCCCCCCCGATCCTCCAATCCCCCCCGATCCCCCCGATCCCCCCCGATCCCCCCCGATCCCCCAATCCCCCTGATCCCCCGATCCCCCCGATCCCCCCTCGCCCCCCTCGCCCCCCGGTGCCCCCCTCGCCCCCCGTGCCCCCCGTGCCCACCTGCAGCTCCTGCACGAAGATGAAGATGTTGTCGGCGCCCACGGCCAGCACGAGGAAGGGCACGACCTCGAGGATGATGAGGGACGAGCGCAGCCCCAGCAGCGCCAGCAGCCCCATGGCGGCCAGCACGGCCCCCAGCACCACCGCGATGCCCCCCAGCGCCAGCGTCACCTTCGACTCCACCTGCGGGACCCCCGGGGTGAGCAGGGCACCCCGAAACCCTGACCCGGGGTGAGCAGGGCACCCCGAAACCTGAACTGACCCGGGACTGCTGGGGTCAGCAGGGCACCCCGAAACACTGACCCGGGGTGAGCAGGGCACCCCGAAACCTGAACTGACCCGGGGTCAGCAGGGCACCCCGAAACCCTGACCCGGGGTGAGCAGGGCACCCCGAAACCCTGACCCGGGACCGCCGGGGTCAGCAGGGAACCCCGAAACACTGACCCGGGGTGAGCAGGGCACCCCGAAACCCCGAAACCCCGAACTGACAGCCCGGCTCAGCAGGGAACCCCGAAACACTGACCCGGGACCCCCGGGGTCAGCAGGGAACCCCGAAACCCTGACCCGGGGTGAGCAGGGCACCCCGAAACCCTGACCCGGGACTTCTGGGGTCAGCAGGGAACCCCGAAACCCCGAAACCCCGAACTGACAGCCCGGGGTCAGCAGGGGACCCCGAAACCCCAAACGGACAACCCCGGGGTCAGCAGGGGACCCCGAAACCCTGACCCGGGGTCAGCAGGGGACCCCGAAACCCTGACCCGGGACTTCTGGGGTCAGCAGGGGACCCCGAAACCCCAAACGGACAACCCCGGGGTCAGCAGGGAGCACCAAACCAGCCAGGATCCCCCAAACCGTCCCCCCGAACCTCACCGGACTCACCAGGGCTCACCAGGATCCCCCCGAATCCCCCGGGCTCACCAGAACCCCCCGAACCCCCCGGGCTCACCAGGACCCCCCGGGCTCACCAGGACCCCCGCTCACCCCCCGGGCTCACCAGGACCCCCCGAACCCCCCAGACCCCCCGGGCTCCCCCGAACCCCCCGAACCCCCCCGGGCTTACCAGGACCCCCCGAACCCCCCCGGGCTCCCCCGAACCCCCCGAACTCCCGCTCACCCCCCCGGCTCACCAGGACCCCCCGAACCCCCCCGGGCTCACCCGAAGCCCCCGAACCCCCCGGCTCACCAGGACCCTCCGCCAGGCCGTGTACTCGCCCAGCGCCAGCGCGATGTAGGCGAACACCAGCAGGTAACTGGTGGCCATCACCGGAATGTCCTCGCTGCTCGTGCGGTTGATCTCATCCTCCAGAGAGCGCTGGCGGGGCGGCGACAGCGACAGAGGGACAGGGACAGAGAGACAGCGACAGAGAGGGACAGCGACAGGGACAGCGACAGCGACAGCGACAGCGACAGAGAGACAGAGAGACAGAGAGACAGGGACAGCGACAGAGAGACAGGGACAGCGACAGAGAGACAGCGACAGAGACAGCGACAGCGACAGAGACAGCGACAGAGACAGCGACAGCGACAGAGAGGGACAGCGACAGCGACAGCGACAGCGACAGAGACAGCGACAGCGACAGAGAGGGACAGCGACAGAGAGACAGCGACAGGGACAGAGACAGAGAGGGACAGCGACAGAGACAGCGACAGAGACAGAGAGACAGAGAGACAGAGAGACAGCGACAGTTGAGCGGGCACAGGGACACGGCGGTACGGGGGGCACGGGGGGTACGGGGACATTGGGGCACCAGGGACACGGGGACACGGTGACACGGGTGACCGGGGGCACTGGGGACACGGGGGGGACACTGGAGCCTCCACGGACACAGGGACACAGGTGACACCAGGGACAAGAGGGGGACATGGAGGGGCACGGGGACACGGGGACACCAGGGGCAGTGGGATCATGGAGGGGACACGGGGTGCACAGGGACACGGGGGGCACACGGGGGCACACGGGGGTGACACGGGGATGACACGGGTGACACGGGTGACACGGGGGTGACACGGGTGACACGGGTGACACGGGGTGACACGGGTGACACGGGGTGACACGGGGGGCACACGGGGGCACACGCGGTGACACGGGGGTGACACGGGTGACACGCGTGACACGGGGGTGACACGGGGGTGACACGGGGGTGACACGCGTGACACGCGTGACACGGGTGACACGCGGGCCCGGGGCGCACCTCGGCCATGAAGGTGACGCTCAGGTTGTGCCCGTGCCGGCGCTGGAAGTCGCGCACCACCTCCAGGAAGCGGCGCTCCCAGCTCAGCGCCCACTCGAGGCGCGGGTCCCCACGCGGGAAGTTGTTCAGAGAGTAGGTGACAATCAGCGCCTCGGCCTCCGTGTACTCCGAGCCTGCGGGACACGGGCTCAGGGACACGCGGGGACACGCGGGGACACGGGCTCAGGGACACCGAGGGCACAGCGGGGGACACGCGGGGACACGCGGGGACACAGAGGTGACAGGAGGGGACACGCGGGGACACGCGGGGACACGCGGGGACACGCGGGGACACAGAGGTGACAGGAGGGGACACGCGGGGACACCCGGGGACGGGGGGGGACACAGAGGTGACACGGAGGTGACAGGGAGGAGACACCCAGGGACACGCGGGGACACCCCGGGGACACACGGGGAAACACGGGGACACACGGGGACACGCGGGGACACCCCGGGGACACGGGGGGACACACGGGGACACACGGGGACACACGGGGACACGCGGGAACACACAGTGACACGCGGGGACACGCGGGGACAGGGACACACGAGGACACGCGGGGACAGTCCCCCCGCCCGTACCGCGGTATCCGCCCAGCGCGATGTAGGGGAACACGGGCCCGCCGTACTCGGCCATGCAGCTCAGCTCCAGCGCCGTGATGTCCTTGAAGGAGAGCGGGGAGCTGGTGGGACACGGCCGGGCCGTCAGCGGGGACACGGGGACACGGGGGGCACCCCAGGGACACGGGGGGACACGGGGACACGGGGGGACACCCCAGGGACACGGGGGGCACCCCAGGGACACAGCCTGGCACCCCAGGGACACGGGGGGACACGGGGGGCACCCCACGGATAGTGTGTGACACCCCAGGGACACGGCCGGGCCGTCAGCGGGGACACGCGGGGACACGGGGGGCACCCCAGGGATCGTGTGTGACACCCCAGGGACACAGCCTGGCACCCCAGGGACACAGCGGGGCACCCCAGGGATCGTGTGTGACGCCCCGGGGACACGGGGGGACAACCCAGGGACACAGCGGGACACCCCAGGGATCGTGTGTGACATCCCAGGGACACAGCCTGGCACCCCAGGGATGCAGCCGGGCACCCCAGGGACACGCGGGGGCACCCCAGGGACACAATGGGGCACCCCAGGGACACGTGTGTGACACCCCAGCCCCACAACCCGGCACCCCACGGGCACTGTGCCACATCCAGCACCCCACAGACACCACCCAGCCCCACAACCCGGCACCCCACAGGCACTGTGCCATGCCCAGCACCCCATGGGCACCACCCAGCCCCACAACTGGGTCCCAAATCATGCACAGAGCCCCATGGACACCACGCCTGCCCCACAACTGGGCACCCCACAGATACCACACCATGCCCAGCACCCCATGGGCACCACCCCAGCCCCACAACCGAGTCCCAAATCATGCCCAGCACCCCATGGGCACCACCCCAGCCCCACAACTGGGCATCAAATCATGCCCAGCACCCCATGGGCACCACCCCAGCCCCACAACTGGGCACCAAATCATGCACAGAGCCCCATGGGCACCACCCCAGCCCCACAACCGGGCGCCCCACGGGCACTGTGCCATGCCCAGCACCCCTTGGGCACCACCCCAGCCCCACAACCAGCACCCCACACATCCCACCCACCCCCACAACCTCACCCCCCCAGCCACCACGGCGCCCGCGGCACCCACTTGACGCAGTACATGAGGTGGTCGTGCCAGTCGACGGTGCCCTGCTCCTTGCCGTCCTGCTGCCAGGCGGTGAGCGCCAGGCGGCTGCGGTTGTTCTGGAAGTACTGCGTCACGCTGGACACGGCGCAGCCGCCCGCGCCGGGCCGGCCGGGGTTCAGGGGCGCGTAGCACACGTCGCGCAGCGTCACGTTCCTGCCCGCGCCCGGCGCCCAGGCCGCCGCCCGCGCCAGCTCGTCCTGCAGCTCCAGCAGCGCCCGCAGCACGTCCAGCGCCAGCACCCCCGCTGAAGTTCTTGGCGCCCAGCACCACCGAGTCGTAGGCCAGGCCGGGCCGGCCCGGCGCCGTCACGATCACCTGGTTGGTGCGCAGGAAAGGCCCGAAGTGGCGGTCGTGGAACTCCTTCTCCTGCCTGGCGCGGCTGTCGGGCGCCGACCACAGCTCCACGGGGTCCGTGGTCAACCTCAGGCTGACCAGGCCGGCCGAGAGCCCCCCGGCCACCGCCGCCGCCGCCGCCAGCACCGCCACGGGCCGGGCGGCCACCGCGGCGCCCCAGCGGCGGAAGGCGCGCTCCAGGCCCCGCTGCCAGGCGTCGCCGGCCCGTCGAGGGCACCCGCGGCCACGCGGCTTGGGCGCCGGCTCGGCCGCTCCCCGGCGGCACAACGCGGCGGCCAGGAAGGCCGAGGCCAGCGCGGCGAAGAGCAGCGCGCACACCACCAGCGCGCCGTCGGCGCGGCCCACGCGGAAGGGCGGCGGCGGCCCCGGCGGCGGCGCCACGGCCGGGCAGGCCGCGGCGCAGTCCTGGCACGAGCACGGCTCCTGGCCGTCGCCCGCCGGCCGGTCGCAGCGCAGCGTGGGGGCGTCCAGCGGCACCAGGCCGCCGCCGGGCTCGGAGCCGTCGGGCAGCAGGAGGAAGTCGATCTGCAGCGGCGCCAGCCCGTTGTTCTTGTCGCCTTGGAAGTCCAGCCAGCGCTGCGCCGTGCACAGCTGGGCGCCGTAGCGCCCGCACATGGCGGCGATGGCGTGGCCGCCCGTGGCCGGCAGCCGCACGTCGCGGCACGAGGCGAAGGCGTCCTCGGCGAAGCGGCGGCGGTAGAAGGCCCGGTACTCCAGCACGGCCAGGGCGCCGGGCCGCCCGGCCGCCGCCGCCACGCGCGTGACGTCGGTGAAGAGGCTCTGGTCCGGGCTGCAGATGTTGAGGCAGTGGATGGCGGCGAAGTTGCGGGCGCAGGACGGGCACCGCGCCAGCACGGCGCCCGACAGCCCCACGCTGAGCCGAAGAGCGTTGAGCTGAGCGTAGCTGCAGCAGACCAGCGTGGTCTCGTTGGGCGGGCGCGCCAGGCCCGGGCACACGGAGCGCAGCAGGGACAGCAGGGCGCCCGTGGCGGCGCGCGCCGGCGTGTTGGACAGGCAGGGCACGCTGGATGGCACCAGCGACACGTTGACCTCGGGGTTGCGCCCGCATTGGCCGTAGAAGGCGCAGAAGCCGGCGCGGTGCGTGGGGGTCAGCGACGGCGAGGCCTGAGGGGACAGAGGAGGGGACGGGGGTGGGGACGGGGGTGGCACCTCGAGGGGGCACGGGGAAGCTGGAGGGTGATGGGGTGGCTGCCTGCGGTGCCGCCTCCGAATGGCACTGAAAGGGCACTGAAATGGCACTGAAAGGGCACCGAAAGAGCACCGAAAGGGCACTAAAATGGCACCAAAAAGGGCACTGAAATGGCACAAAAAATGCACTGAAATGGCACCAAATGGCACCAAAAAGGAACCGAAATGGCTCTGAAATGACTCCCAAATGGCACCAAAATAGGGGGCGGCGGTGGGGATGGGGGCGGCGGTGGCACCTCGAGGGGGCACGGGGAAGCTGGAGGGTGCTGGAGTGGCTGCCTGCGGTGCCACCTCCGAATGGCACTGAAAGGGCACTGAAAGGGCACTGAAATGGCACCAAAATCGCAGCAGAATGACACCAAAATGACACCCAAATGGCTCCAAAATGGCATCAAAATGACACCCAAATGGCACCAAAGTGACACAAAATGGCACCAAAATGGCACCCATAGGCACCCAAAACTGCACCCAAAATGTCACCCAAACATCATTCAAATGTCACCCAAATGTCACCCTAACATCGCCCAAACGTCACCCAAATGTCATTGAAAAACATCACCCAAACGTCACCCAGAACGTCACCCAAATGTCACCCAGAACGTCACCCAAACACCACCCAAATGTCACCCAGAACTCACCCAAATGTCACCCAAACATCACCCAAACATCACCCAATCACCCAAACGTTACCCCAAGGGTGCACAAAACATCAATCAAACAGCAACCAAATGTCACCCAAAACATCACCAAAAACGTCACCCAAAGGGCACCAGAGGCCCTCGCTCTGCCACGCCCAGAGGCCCAAAACATCGCCCAAATGTCACCCAACGTCACCCAAAGGGCACCAAATGTCACCCAAACGTCACCCAAATGTCACCCAAACGTCACCCAAACGTCACCCAAATGTCACCCAAATGGTCACCCAAATGTCACCCAAACATCACCCAAATGTCACCCAAACGTCACCCAAAACATCACCCAAACACCACCCAAATGTCACCCAAACATCACCCAAATGTCACCCAAACGTCACCCAAACATCACCCAAAACATCACCCAAATGTCACCCAAATGTCACCCAAACGTCACCCAAACATCACCCAAATGTCACCCAAAAGTCACCCAAATGTCACCCAAACGTCACCCAAACATCACCCAAACATCACCCAAACATCACCAAATGTCACCCAAAGGGCACCCAAATGTCACCCAAACATCACCCAAACGTCACCTGAATGTCACCTAAATTGTCACCCAAACGTCACCCAAACATCACCCAAAACATCACCAAAAACGTCACCCAAAGGGCACCAGAGGCCCCTCGCTCTGCCACGCCCAGCGGCCCAAAAACATCGCCCAAATGTCACCCAAAGGGCACCCAAAACATCACCCAAATGTCACCCAAATGTCACCCAAATGTCACCCAAAGGGCACCCAATGTCACCCAAATGTCACCCAAATGTCACCCAAAGGGCACCCAAATGTCACCCAAAGGGCACCAGAGTCCCTCGCTCTGCCATGCCCAGCGGCCTAAAACATCGCCCAAATGTCACCCAAACATCGCCCAAATGTCACCCAAACATCACCCAAATGTCACCCAAACGTCACCCAAAGGGCACCAGAGTCCCTCGCTCTGCCACACCCAGCGGCCCAAAACATCGCCCAAATGTCACCCAAACATCACCCAAAACATCACCAAATGTCACCCAAGGGCACCCAAATGTCACCCAAACACACCCAAATCATCACCCAAATGTCACCCAAACGTCACCCAAATGTCACCCAAAGGGCACCCAGAACTCACCCAAATGTCACCCAAAGAACATCCTAATGCCATCCAAATGTCACCCAAATGTCACCCAAAGGGCACCCAAAGGGCACCACAAGGGTGTCCCCCCGCCTCTCAGGGGGCTCTGCCGCTCTCAGCCCCCCCAGATGTCACCGGGTGTCACCCTAGTGCCACCCAGATGGCACCCGATTGGCACCACAGCAGCGGTCCCCCTGCCCTGCCGCTCTCAGCCCCCCCAGCTGTCACCCAGCTGTCACCCGGTGTCACCCAGAGGGCACCGCAAGGAGCGGCTCTGCCACTCCCAGCTCCTCCGGATCACCCTTGACTGGCACCCAAAGGGCACCTCCGGAGTGTCCCCAGCGCTGTCACCGCTGAACGTCACCCGAAGGGCACCCAGAGGGCACCCAGAGGGCACCACAGCCCAGCGCTGCCACCTCTAAATGTCACCAAATGCCACCCAAATGCCACCCAGAGGGCACCCAGAGGGCACCACAGCCGTGTCCCCGGCGCTGTCACCTCTAAATGTCACCAAACGTCACCCAAATGCCACCCAGAGGGCACCACAGCCGTGTCCCAGCGCTGCCACCTCTAAATGTCACCAAATGCCACCCAGAGGGCACCACAGCCCAGCGCTGCCATCTCTAAATGTCACCAAATGCCACCCAAATGTCACCAAATGCCACCCAAAGGGCACCACCGCCGTGTCCCCCTCAGCCCCTCCCAAGTGCCACCAAGCGGGCACTGCCAGGCTGTCCCCTGCTTCTGCCACCCCCAAACCCTCCGAGTGCCACCTAAGTGTCACCAGGCGGGCGCCACAGTGAGGCTGTGCCACCCACGGGTGTCCCCCGGCTGTGCCACCCTCAGCCCCCAAATGTCACCTGGTGGGCACCGCTGTCCCCATGGCTGTGCCACCCACGGGTGTCCCCCGGCTGTGCCACCCTCAGCCCCCAAACGTCACCAGAACTGTGCCACCCTCAGCCCCAAATGTCACCTGGTGGGCACCGCTGTCCCCATGGCTGTGCCACCCACGGGTGTCCCCCGGCTGTGCCACCCTCAGCCCCCAAATGTCCCCCGGCTGTTGCCACCCTCAGCCCCAAACGTCACCCGGATTGTGCCACCCTGAGTCCCCAAATGTCCCCATGGCTGTGCCACCCTCAGTCCCCAGGTGTCACCTGGTGGGCATCGCTGTCCCCATGGCTGTGCCACCCACGGGTGTCACCTGGCTGTACCACCCTCAGTCCCAGGTGTCACCTGGTGGGGCATCACTGTCCCATGGCTGTGCCACACACCAGTGTCCCCTCAGCTGTGCCACCCTCAGCCCCCAGAGCCACGCCACCCTCAGTCCCCAGTTGTCCCCCAGCTGTGCCACCCTCAGTCCCCAGTTGTCCCCCGGCTGTGCCACCCCCAGTGCCCAAT